>PVJS01007836.1:0-54835 GCA_004027185.1 Glis glis
CATTCTACCTCTGAGCCCCACCCCTAGCCCTATTTTTTATTCTTTATTTTGAAACAGGGTCTCACTAAGTTGCAGAGGTCCTAAGTAGCTGAGGTTGGCCGTGAACCCAGATCCTCCTGTCTCAGCCTCCCAAGTACTGGGATTACAAGCGTGCGCCACCATGCCAGGCTGATCACTTGTTTTTTTTTTTTATTTTTATTTATTTATTTATTTATTTTGCGGTACCGGGGATTGAACCCAGGGGCGTTCTACCTCCGCGCTACTCCCCCGGCCCTATTTTTTATACTTTATTTTGAAACCAGGTCTCACAAAGTTGCAGAGGGCCTCACTAAGTAGAGAGAGAGAGAGAGAGAGAAAGAGAGAGAGAGAGCTGAGGCTGGCCGCGAACCCGGATCCTCCAGTCTCCGCCTCCCAAAGTACTGGGATTACAAGCGTGCGCCACCACACCCGGCTTGATCACTTGTTTTTAAGTGGTAGTTATCGACTGGGGAAAATTATACTCACCAGGAAGCATTTGGCAATGTCTGGGGACATTTTTTGGTTGTCATGAATGGCATGAGAAGGGCTGCTACTGAATCTAGTAGAGAACAGGGATGCTGCCCTACATTCTATAAGGTACAGGACAGGTCCTCATGACAAGGAACTATCTGGCCCCAAATAGCCATGGTTGTAAGGTTAAGAATCCCTGTTTTGGAGAAAATTTTAGGTTGAACCATATAACATTATTTGCCGTTTTGTGGCCTAAAACATGAATTTTGTATGGGTAGACAAAGAGAACAATGTTATGATTTCACAGTCTGAGCACATGTTTGTACAGACAGCATCCTACAACAAAGGATTGTCCTATGTGTAGATGGTGACACTGTTGAGAAGCCCTGACCTAAACATGTAAGTTAAAAACCAAGCTAACAATCCTTACAGTAAAACTTCTACCCCCTACCTTGACAAATATCCTTGATAAAAAATCTGCAAGGCAGATATTGAATTTCCAGTTCTTAGATTCCTCACAGTTCCAAAACACTGTGGGAGCCCCTGGCTGACAGCCTGCCCTGCCCCACGAGGGGCCTCATGCACACACATGCACATCCTGGACTTCTGGTCAAGCTTTGCTTACCCCACATCAGCCGCTCTCAACTCCCTTGTCAGGTCTAGGCATCTGCACACCTGCAGAGGTCTGTTCTCAGGAAGACTATATCAGAAAAAGTTGCATGGAAGGCCCTCAAGCCACGTTAGTGAGGGATTCTGGTGTACCCAGAGCATGTAGGGATCTGGTTCAAACTGTGGTGAAGTCCTATGATGAGCAATTCCATTGGGTATGACTTGCATTCTGGGGTGAAACTTCTATCCATGTAATTTCAAATTGAAAATTGAGTTTTAAGATGTGGTGATATGTTGTCCTGTTCTTGGCATTTTGTGATTTATGTATATTTATGCTATTATAAAGTATCTGTGTTTTATTTTACAGATTAAATAAGGCACTCAAAGTATATGAGGTCATTTTAAAGATATTTAAAATTTATTATTTAGAATTTATTATTATTTATTTATTATTATTTATTTATATTTAATTTATATATTATTATTTATTATTTAGAATTTAAAATTTATTATTTAGAATTTTCTCAGAATTTTAAATACCAAACTTGTTGGTGGCTTATAACTAAACCTTAATTAGGTAGAATGATCAATTCATTTTTACATTCTAATAATAAAAAATATAGAAGGAAAAAAATCAACTCACTCAAATTTATGAAAGTGATAAATAGCTATATTGAATCTGATCTTAAACTTGACCACAGATTTTTCTTTCTGTTTTTTTGCAGTACTGGGGATTGAACCCAGGGGCATTCTACCTCCGAGCTACACCCCCAGCCTTACTTTATTTTTATTTTGAAACAGGGTCTCACTAAGTTGCGGAGGGCCTCACTAAGTAGCTGAGACTGGCCGCAAACCTGCTATCCTCCAGTCTCAGCCTCCAAAGTATTGGGATTACAAGTGTGTGACACCACGCCCAGTTGACCACAGAAAATTTAAAAGAGAAAAATACTGCACTTTATAAAATTATACTATATTTGGTTTTGAAAGTTATTGAAATAAGAATTTGATAGAATACGTGACAAGACATATTCTAGTTTTTGATTTTAAAGACATTTACTTTAACTAGGTTTGTGTGCCTTATTTCTAGGGGCAAATTTTTCTCTAACATCTTCAAAGTTCTAGTTTACATTCCTTAAATGAAATACTGAAAGACCATGAGAATCAAATATGTGATCCTAAGTTCACTATCTAAAAAAAATTAGAAATGTATGAAAGAGGGAGGAAGGAGGAAGAAGGTAGAAGAGAGAATAGAATGTGAAAGAAGCAATCTTAATCCAAAAGCAAATTTTATAAATCAACATATTTGAAGGCAGCAGGTAATTTGCAGGCCCATGAGAAAAATATTGTCTGTATGTTTCTGTCTTTTATAATTCCTTTATAAAGCATACTTACCATGTTCATCATTAAAATTTGAAAATGTCAATCATAGAACATTTATTGTAGTTTTGTCATATTTATTTTATATGCATTCCATGAAAAGTATTTTAGGAGACACAAAAAAGGAATGTCTCCTAAATTTCATGAAATTGAGAGTGCAAACAACTGGTACCATTATGCACATGAAAAAAAAGGAGATGTGAAAATCACTGTGACACCTTGGATACTGATCCTGTAAAAGGCATGAAAGTGCAGGAAAAAGCAAAGTAGAATGGTGAAAGAGGTTCACTGTTACTTACAAATATACTAATTTTGAAGTGTTATCTAAAATGTTTTAGCATAATTGTATATGTAAAATGTGATATAATTGTTGCTTGTGAATTTATTTTCTAGTCTATTTTCCAAGAGCATTGAAGTGACCACTTACAATTATATCTGGGAGAACTACAGGCTCTTTAATTTGCCGTGGGATTCACCATGGACTTGGTATTTAACCTTCTTAGGAGTTGACTTTGGCTACTACTGGTTCCACCGCATGGCCCATGGTAAGTTGCAAATGAGACATTTTGTTAATTTATGATGAAATGTGATTGGTGCATAGGAGGGATGCAGTAAATATTTACTGAATATAGTGTAAAGACTAATAATAAAATGTTACTGTGAAATTTAAATGAAGACATTTAAATGGAGACATCTTTCAAAAGTGGAGACATTTTTCAAAATAGGATATGAAATTATTACAGGTATATGTTCCTCATGACTTTAAGTTTTTGAGTTTAGAAAGTGATGGTTATGAGCTAGGTATGGTGGTGTGTACCTGTACTCCCAATTCTTGGGAGGCTGAGACATGAGATTTGCAGGTTTGAGGCCACCCCTAGCAATTTACCAAGATCCTCAGCAACTTAGCAAGACCCTGTTTTAAAAAAAAATGGTTGGGGAGTATAGCTTGGAGGTGGAATGCCTCTGTGTTCAATCCCCAGTAACACACAGAAAAAAAGATGGTTATGACATTACCTTTAAATGGGTTGCCTTCCATTGTTCTTATTATGATATGTTCTGTAGAAACTACAGACAATCATGCACATAGTGTCAAACTTCTCCTCACAATGATCAGAAGTCATTCAGAAGAGCTCCGTTGCAGCTTGGAATTCTGTCATAGTAAGCTTGATTTAATTTATTGGCAGTGCTTCCACATTACAAATGAAAATGCAATCAGCTAGGCACTGACCAGGATGCACTTCAGTGTTACTATAATTTTGCAAAATTTCTTATTTAATACAGAGCCCTCTTACCACACTGGTTCACTGAATTTCCTTTTAGGAATTCTTAGGTGTACCTTACCAAAAAAAAAAAAAAGTTTTGATTTGGAAAGGGAAATGAAAAAGCGGGAAATGGGTCCGAGTCTGAACTTCTTTCTATAGGGATATGTGGGGTTAAGAATGACTGTGGAGCTAAGGTGAGCAGATGGTCTCTGAGGAGATATCAGGCATGCCAAAGTAGTTAGGAAGGGAAGTGCGGAAAAGTACTAATTTTGAAAAGCTACTGAAGAGCAGAACTCAGGATTCCAGTGGGTGGTTGGGTCAAGTAGGTGGGGAGGAAGGAAGGAAGAGGAAGCAACCTGGAATAATAATAAAAAAATAGATGGAAGATGGAAAGAAGAGGCCTGAGATCAGGGTGAATAAACGAGTTGTGTGTGTAGGAGTATGTGCGACCAAATGTCCTTCCGAAAGAAAGACAAGGAAATAGGAGGGACATGGCCCAGTGCTATGCTTCAGGCTGCTAAACTGTAAATATGACATTATTTTTGTTCAGCACTTTAAACATGTGCATTGAATAAGACTGTAAGGAGGATTAATTCACTGAAACAATTTGAAATAAATATATAAGCTAGAAAAAGTTATTAATTTTGTATGGAATAATCTTTGTCTTTGAAAATGATGTCAGCTCCTGACATCATTTCCTTGTATATAAATTGAAAGAGAATACTCCCAAATCAAACAGGATTAAGAATAAAATATGGTCTATGTAGTAAACTATTTGTATTTTATTGCAAAGCAGTAGTTTTCTCCATACAATAAACCCACTGGCAATCTTCCTCATATTCTATGCAACAAATGAGTACTGCAGAAAGACTTTACATTGGATTATTTAATTTCAGGAATGTCCTATTAGTGCACTGTCCCATGCAGATGTGTTTGTTTGGAAAAAAATCTGCAAATTTGCTTAATCTTTGAAAGTCCTTTATAACAGGAAACCAAGAACCAACAAAATATTACCAAATATAAAACTTTAAAAATATGTTGATTGTAAGTGCTCTTAGGGAAGAGCAATAAAATAAAATAACATATTAAAAATGTGGAATCAAGGCTATTTAAAGTATGCTTCCCATTAGAATATTTTGAACTGAATCCAGTGAAGGAGGCAGGCATTAAAAAAATTGCAAACCTTCTGGAAAAACATTCACAACCTTCAGGCTACAGAGCCTCATCATAAGTTCAAAGGCTTTTGATTTGTAATTGAAAGCAAGTAGGAAAAAATAAACTATACTGTTAAACGTGTCAGCCTTCAATACGATAGTACTTGATTTTAATTTTTTACATGCAAATAATAATGAAAATTATTAAAATAGGTTTTTTGAAATTTGGAAATACAAAGGGATAAAAGAATCTTATAATATCAAATTTTATGAGCCTCTGGGATTACTGAGACCAAAATGAATAATTGGTCAACTTTATTCTACTGAAAACGTTTCAACAGTTCCAAAATCCAAATGTCATTTTTAAAATACAATAAGAAAAAAAATCCATGAGTTTTTTACTTAATATGTGACTTTCCTCTCACTACTTACAATGAAATGATAAAAGAATATTCCACACATGTTAAAATGTTAAATGCTATGGATTCTGAAGAAAATGTATTATGTACTTGTCATTTTTTTAAATTTGTATTTAAGTTAATTCTTCAATAACCCCAATCATTGCTAAGTGATTATTTTGGAAAGTTTATTGAGTTAGTTGGATGTGTAGCAATGATTTGGTTTGGGTTGTCCTTTGTTTGTACTGTGTGCTTGTAGCACTTTCTCACATTTAAGGTACATGTTAGAATTAGTGGCAAAGAGTTTATTCTAAAAAATTTGAACTCTGTGAAAAAACAGAGGGCTATTTGAGGAAGATGTATATGTTCTTTATATTTTATTCATTTTCTTCTGAAATAAAAAATATTGTTAATTATTGACACCTTACACAAAACAAGGTTAGAACAATAATTTCTATACATCGCTTTGATGACTTCAGAAAGAAATAAAGAATGATAAATTTAAATAGGTCTTAAATTGAAAGTAGCTTCTACTCCATTATATTATGGTGCATTATTTGTCTTTGTACTTCCTACTAGTTATACTAAACACGTTAAGTGAAAAAGTAACAATTTTTAAGGGAACCCTTAAAGGATGAATAATTACTGCTTTGGAGGAAAACAGGATCTCCAGAGTGCTGGTAATAGATTATATCTTGCCTTGGGTGATGGTTACATGTGTGTATGTGAGACTGGTCACAAATCTGCTGTCCTACTGTCTCAGCCTCCCAAGTATTGGGATTATAAGTGTGTGCCACCATGCCCAGCTACATGTGTGTATATATTTGGAAAAGTTCATTGAGTTAGTTGTATACATTACAATTATGTACTTTATCTATATATTCTTCAATAAAAAGTTAAACAATAATACCAGCACTGTGAATTCTTGGTGAATAAAGTCAGACTGATATATTAGGTAACAAAATTTAGAAGTAGGAATATAGTTAGGCATACTGGTGCACACCTGAAATCCAGTACTTGGAAGACTGAGACAGGAGAATTGCAGGTTTGAGGCCAGTCTCAGAAACTTAGCAATATCCTCAGCAACTTAGCAAGACACTGTTTCAAAATAATAAATGGACTGGGGGTGTAGCTGAGAGGTAGGATGTCCCTGTGTTCAATTCCCAATATTATTATTTCCCCAGAAATTATTATTTGTGACTGTAAGCATAAAGAGGTGACCTTAAACTGCATCAGTATCAGTTTCTATATTTAAGGATGGGGAAAGTACACACATGTCAGTTATGTTTTGTTGTCTCTCTTCTCCAAATTCTTCTCTTTGCTTTCTTGTCTTATCAGAGCTAAACTCTGTAATCATTTCTCCTTTGCCAGATGACTTGATGTTAGTCTGCCAATTTAAGGGGATGGAGAGATGCTGTAAGACCAGAGGCAGGCACTTAGCAGACTGGTATATAAGGGACTTGGTACTGTTCACTTCATGGCTCGGCCATAGCTGACACCCTGTGCCAAGGTTTTCTGCCATCCAGGGGACCACAAAAAAAGACTGCAGTTCACACCCTCTGGGACCTACACATTCTAGCAATTCTCTTTTACCAGAAGAGTTCTGATGGTAGTCACAATCTCTTCAGAGATGTCCAAATCTTAGATTTAAGAGTGGTATGTAAGTACACGGTAGGGTGGGAGGAAGGTTCTTCTAAATTTATAAGTGATTGATTGTGATTAATGTCTCCTGATTGGACCCTTATATAGGTAGCCTCCCCCTGTTATAACTTATAAAAGTATAAGTTAGAGTTTACTCAACTAAGCCTTGTACTATTCTATTACAAGGCACTAGTTATGCATTAAGGCTATAAAGCAATTTGCTTCAGTCCCAAAATAGGGAACTGTATCTGAAAAATGTTTATAATACATAATCCATAAAATCCTCTCAAATTCTAATTCTTTTACCTGACAAGTACTTAATTCATTTTCTATTTAACTCTGTGTCTAAACAAAAAAAAATCACAATTTCTGTGTAATTAGTCACAACATTCATTTTCACAAATTTACTGTGGTGTAATTAGGTAAGACCCCATATATGACTTCTTCAATTTCACATTATATATTCCTTTCTGACTTTCAAATGGAGTTGAATTTAGATAATTTTTATATCCATTGTTGCATAAACATATGTATTGATTAGAAATCATTTTATCTTGTGGTGGATGGAGCCAGGATTGTGGTCTACATTGAAGAATAGATTACTTACATTCAATTGCACCTGTATGTTTTTTTAAGATATCAGACTATAGCTGATATTTTTTGTAACTCTTGGCCATATATTATGCCTCATTTTTTTTAATTTTTTTATTTTTTATTTATTTATTTATTTTTTTGCGGTACCGGGGATTGAACCCAGGGGCGTTCTACCTCCGCGCTACGCCCCCGGCCCTATTTTTTATACTTTATTTTGAAACCAGGTCTCACGAAGTTGCGGAGGGCCTCACTAAGTAGAGACAGAGAGAGAGACAGGGGGAGAGAGAGAGAGAGAGAGAGAGAGAGATGAGGCTGGCCGCGAACCCGGATCCTCCGGTCTCCGCCTCCCAAAGTACTGGGATTACAAGCCTGTGCCACCACGCCCGGCTTTATTTTTAAAAAACACATGGTCGTATTCTTATTGTATTGCTGAGGGTGAAATCCGCTTTGTATTTGCCCCGTTACTATCATTCTTCTTGCCTTCTCCCGTTATTCCTCACCTTCTCTTAGTTCCCTCGAATAGCGATGTTTGAGGGGAAATAATGATGGTATTTCAGCACATATACTTTTAAGTCTAGCATGGAAAAATGTTTACATTAGATGTGGGATGAGCCCTGTCATTGAAATGAACTTGGAGTAAAATGGTCAACACCAGTGCCGTGTTTGTGGACTAGCTGCAGTTGCAGGGGAGGTTTCGGTGGCGAATTCCCCAGCAAGAACACACATGGAGTCGCCATTCAGCAGCTTTATTCTTGGGCTGTCCTTTATGTATGGTTCTGGGCAAAATGGCGTATGTCCAAATCAGTGTGGATGTGCGCGTGCGTATATGGCGCACGTGCACATCGTGTTTTGCCCAGTCATACCTTACACAATTGTGGCTGCACAGGATGTGCACACATCTGCTGCTGCATGGGTCAGGCGAGGTCATGTCCACACCGCTGGCCTGTGCTTCCTCTGGGCCCCCATACAAGTTGATGGGAATTCCAAGGCCTCTGTCAGATATCTTAAATGATGACTGCTTCAAGTGCACACATAACCGTGGGACTAAACAATTATAACTATGACTGAATTTAATGTTACCATGTTAAAATAGCACAGTGAGAAAGACTGTTGTGTGAAGTACTGAGAGAACAGAGCAATGAACATTTTTTGAGTCACCGTCAACTTAGAGATTTCCTCCTATTGTTACAAACTTTATTCATACATCGTTACAATCATACATTATTTTTTACATAAATATGTAAGACCAACCCTATATTAGGCACTTGAGATAGCTTGCTTAATGACAGACAAACCCACCGATTATTCTGCTATGGATCATAGATGTCAACAATTAATTACAATGATGATAGGGGAAGTATGAAGATGACCACATAATGAGTCCTAAAATTGTTGAAGGAAACTTTGTTTACTCGCTCTCATTAATTCTTAAATTCCCAAATTTCTGAATATGCTGAAGTGGTATGCATAAAGACTAAGTGGGTTTCTGTTTAAAATTCATATTCCTGAAATGATGCTACTGACAATAGTATTAATAATACACCCAATGACCATTGAAAAGTTTTGGAAAAACAAGCAAATTTGTAAAAAGCATGGATTTTAGAGCCAGGTTGCCTGAGTTTAACTCTTAGTATTCCACTTATTAATGGAGATTTGGGGCAGTTTAATGTATGTTTAGCCTCCTCCTCTATAAGATGAGAATAACAAATAATAGTATATAACTAATAGGATTTTGATAAAGCTTAAAATAGTAAAACTTAGGGAAGTGATTGGTACATAGTTAGTACTGTATAAGTATTACTATCTTACTGTTTTAAATGTTACTATCAGCCAGGCTGGTGGCCACTCTTGTAATCCCAGTACTTGGGAGGTGGACACCGGAGGATCAGGATTCGCAGCCAGCCTCAGCTACTTAGTGAGGCCCTCTGCAACTTAGTGAGACCCGGTTTCAAAATAAAGTATAAAAAATGGGGCCGGGGGTGTAGCTTGGAGGTAAAACGCCCCTGATTTCAATCCCCGGTACCTCAAAAAAATGTTACTATCATTATTGAATAAATGTTTAGGTACTGGCTTAGGTGCTTTATATTAATAACATGACACATTATATTATTTAGTTCCCAGAACAACCCTACAAAGTAGGCATTCAGTCATTAGTAAGACATTAAGTGAGCACCTACTATGTATGAGAGCAGCTTAAATTTGCTAAGAAAATAGCAGCAGTGAACAGATGAAAGCTGCTTTCATTATGGAGATGACATCCCAATGAGAGAAGGAACCCCAGAATAATAGGTATGTTGTGCCATAGAATGCTGAAAGGTTAGGCAGGCTATGGGATGGCCATTCTGGTAAGGCCCCGTGCGTCCTTAGTGAAGAGGTGTCATTCTAGTAGAAACTGGAATGAGGTGAAGAAGACAGCACTGGTGAATATGAGGAAAGAACTTTCTAGAAAGAAGAACCTGCAGATGCAAAGTGCTTTAGAAAGGAATGGGCTTGATTCACTTGAGATATACAAGAAACTATATGTGGAAAACACTAGTGGAGAACTGGAAAAAGAAATTAGGGAAAAAAGAGTTTATGTAGACTGGCTGTAATACACTGGAAATTGATCCCCAGACTCACTACCCACCTTCCAGCCTATTTATTTTTGGTGTAAATGAAGCCATTGGGGAAGACTTTTAGGAGAGGAGTGACATTCGCTCATTTAACAATTTTTATCAAAGACCTACTGTATGCTTTCACTTGTATAGACAGGGGTTCCTCGACACTAACACAGTCTTGTGAAGCTTCCTGCTATACCGTCAGATGATATGTGCAATGAGATTAGTAAATCAGGTTAATATAAATAGTACTATTGTAGTATGGTTATTATAATTTTGCACAGAATGATACAGAATGCTTCTTGCATAAGGTGACATTTGAGCACCGAGCTAATGCTTGTTGAGGGAGTGAGCTCTGTGATTCTATGGAAAGGGAAGCCCAGGTAGAAGGAAAAGAAAGAGGAAAGGCTCTGAGGCATAAGCATAATTGATTCATCTGAGGAAATGCGTGGAGATCATTGTGCTTAGAGCCAAGTAAGAATAGATTAATGTTGCAAGAGATGTACAGCGTCACAGACGTGGAGCACGGTGTACTGATTATGGAAGGCTGGGTATATTATTGCAAAGATGTTAGGTTTTATTTAGAAAGAGTTGAGAAGACACAATGAGATCTGTGATTTTAAATCATTATTGTGGTTCTGTGCATTTGACATTTTGTATCAATTTGCTATAGAAATTGAATTTTATAATCTACCCGTCACACATACAATTTCATGAAACAATATTTCTCCTATATATATGAAATGTATGTTTCTTATTTGTTTCAGTCAATTTTATTTTGTTAAAATATATTTCAAATATGATAAATAGATTTTATGACCCAATTAGTATTAGAAATGCATTTAAAGCCAGGCATGGGGGCGCACGCTATAATCCCAGTACTTGGGAGGCTGAGACTGGAGGATCTGGGTTCACAGTCAACCTCTGCTACGTAGGTCCTCCACAACTTAATGAGACCCTGTTTCAAAATAAAGAATAAAAAATAGGGCTGGGGGTGTAGCTTGGAGGTAGAATGCCCCTGGGTTCAATCCCCAGTTCCGCAAAAAAAGAAAAAGAAAAAAAGAAATGCACTTAAAACATGAAAAAAACACTGGAAGGACTGATTTTAAAGTAATTTTGTTAATTTTTTGGTTCATGTATTTATATAGAATAGAAGGTTTCATTTTGGTATATTTGTATAATAAACAAAACTGTCATTTAATCAGTTTCTCTCCCCCAATAACTTTCCAGTCCTCCTCCCCTCCCTCCCATCATTCCCTTCCTTTTCCCAAATGACACGCCTTCTACTTTCATGGCATCTCATTTATTTCCTCTAGCTTCCACATACGATGGAAACATAAGATTCTCTTCTCTCTGAGTCTTGCATATTTCACTCAACATTATGGTCTGAAGTACCATCCATTTTCCTGTAAATGACATAGTTTCATTCTTTATGTCTAAGTAAAACTCCATGGACACCTAGACAGATTTCATAAGTTGGCTATTGAGAATTGTGCTGTGATAAACATGGGTATGCATATATCTGTATAGTATTCTGACTTTAATTCTTTTGGATAAATTCAAAGGAGTGGTACAGCTGGATCATGTGTTAGTTCTATTTTTAGCTTTTTGGGGAACTTCCATACTGATTTCCATAGTGGCTAGATCAATTTACACTCCCATTGAGTGTATAAGGGTTATCTTTCTCCCACATACTCACCAACATTTATTTTTATTTGTGTTCTTGATAATTAATGTTCTAACTGGAGTGAGATGGAATCTCTGTGTAGTTTTGATTTGCATAGATAATTCTTGGCCACTTGTATTTCTTCTTTTGAGAAATGTTTGTTCAGTTAAGTTCATTTGCTCATTGATTTTTTTTTTTTTTTTTTGCGGTACTAGGGATTGAACCCAGGAGCAGTCTATCTCCAAGATACACCCCCAGCTCTATTTTTATATTCTTTATTTTGATTCAGGGTCTTGCTAAGTTGCAGAGGGCTTCACTAAGTAGCTGGGGCTGGTGGCGAACCTGTGATCCTCCTGTCTCAGCCTCCCAAGTACTGGCATGCACCACCATGCCTGGCTGATTGAGTTGTTTTTTTAGTATTGAGGTTTTTTTCTTAGTTATTTTTATATTCTGGATAGTAATCATCTGACAGAAGAATATCTGGCAAAGATTTTCTCCCATTCTATCCAGTGTGTGTGTGTGTGTGTGTGTGTGTGTGTGTGTGTGCGCGCGCGTGCCCAATTTTTTAGTGCATAGGTCATCCGTTCAGAAGGAGGATATTGATTACTGAGCATTAATGAATGGGGTGGGGATGAGGACTAAACCATAAGTTTTATTATCCCATTTTTACAGAAAATAAAAAAGGGATCAAACAAGTAATATGCCACAAAGCTAATAAATGTTAGTGCTTTATTTCAATCCAACTTTAGTGAAATCAAAGATGGGGGTTGTAAAAGAGAGGGGATTCTTTTATCAGTGTTTATTTTGTGTTTTAGATTGAACCCTATTTTATCCTTTGAAACAGGTGTGACTAAGTTGATGAGGGTCTCACTAAGTTTCTGAGACTGGCCGAAACCTCAGATCCTCTGTCTCAGCCCTTCCAAGTACTGGGATTACAGGTGTGCCCCACCATGCCCAGTACTCTCTTATCAATTCTAAACAAAGAAAGTACTTTAGGGCCAAAAAAGGAGAGAGGAACTGTAGTGGAGGGCTCACTTGTGACTTCATAGAGTCCACTATCCATAACATTTTAGTCCTTTGGCTATATCCCAGATTCACAGGACACTACTAGTCTCTTCTCTTCTCTATTAGGACAGTTAGGATGAGATTGATTTTTTTTTTATTGGTGCATTGTAATCTTACATCTTGCTGAAGTTCATGGTGATAGAAGCATGCAGGCACACAGTACTCATTGAGCCCTCCCCCAGTTCCCACCCCATTCCCTCCCCCTTCCCTTTCTCATGCTTAGCATGGTGATTGGCTTTGATAAGTTTGTGTATGTACATCATGTCCATTGATGTGTTTCCCTTTTCAGGTCTTCCTTTCCCCTCCCATCTCCCTCAGTTAAGTCCCCTCCTTCACTCCACTAAGGTTTTTCCTTCTTTGTCTGGAGGCCCTCCTATGTCCCAATTTCTTCTTCTCCGTAGCTTCTGCATATGAAGAAGAACATCCAACCTTCCACTTTTTGTGACTGACTAATCTCGCTTAGCATAATATTCTCCAGTTCCATCCATTTATCTACAAATGACATAATTTTGTTCTTCTTTCTGGCTGAGTAGAATTCCATTGTGTATATATTCCATAGTTTGTAACCCATTCCTAGGTTGATGAACATCTCAGTTGGTTCCATATTTTGGCAATTGTGAATTGTGCAGCTCTAAACATAGATATGCATGCATTACTCCGGTAGTTTGGTTTCAGTTCTTTTGGGTAGATAGCCAGGAGTGGTATAGCTGGGTCATATGGTAGGTTTAGTTCCATACTTCTGAGAATCCTCAACACTGTTTTCAAAGTCGTGAGATTGATTACCTTGGTTCAATGTTTTTTGGCAAATTTTCTGCTTCAAGGGGTAATAAAAAAATAGATATTTATTTTCTTATAATTCAAGTTAAATATCAAGATGTTTGCAGGATTGGTTTCTTTAGAAACCTCTCTCCTCGGATTACAAATGGTCATTGTTCCTCTGTGTCTTCACATGGCCTTTCTCTGTATGACTGTCTTAATGTCTCCTTTTAAAAATAATGACACTGGTTTAGGACCTACACCAATGACCTTGTTTTAACTTAGTTACCTCAGAAATCCTGTGACCAAATACAGTCGCATTGTGAGGTACTGTGGTTATACCTCAACATATGAATTAGCTGACAGAGTAAACAGTGTTCCTATTTGTCCATGACCATAGAGATAATGATTTCATAGACTCCAAGAAGAGGCTGTATTAGTGGGGGAAAGGACAGTGTGGGTCAGAGACACCTGGTTGCCAATCCATTTAACTTTTCTAAAGCTCACTTTCCTGATTTATGAAATGGAGTAAAAATCCTGTTATTTTGGTTCAGTTATTAAAGTGCTAAATATTTTTATTGCTTTTTAACTAAAACTTTGTAAATATTATCAGATGGTTTTCCATGTTTGCCCAAACTATAAATTAAATATAAAAGTTCATTAGAAATATGTTAATTCTAACTGACACTGGCTATTGAACACCATAAGCCCTATTTTATTTTTTGAAAAAGGGTGTTGTTATTCTAACACATTTAAATAATACATTCTAATACATTTCTAATGTATGTATCATTAGAAATGTATTTTTGGAGTTTTATTAATTTCCTAGTCTATTTGTTCAAAACCAAGGAAGTCTCTTATATTAACTTCAATTTGTAGTGTATTTCTTGATATTCTGGCTCATTTGTTCTTGAGGTATGATTAGGAAGAGTGCCAAAGGAATTGACCTAACAATGTTCATATTAAAAAATAGAACTTATTTCTTATTCCAAAAGACTTTTGTAAAAAATAACTGCAGAAAAATAAAGTTCACGTGAGCAAATGTAGAAAATGAAGGATATGTTTAAATCATCTCCTAGAGACAGACTCTGTAAGTAAAGGGTGAGAGAATGGGCCCTGGAAGCAAACTGTCTGGATTTCAACCATAGCTGTACTGCTTCTTCATTGTGTAATATTGACCAAGACAGGCCTTGACTAGGTGTTTGCTTATTTGTGAGAGGCAAATAACAATAGAATAATTCTCACAGGTTTGAATAAGTTAAAATGGAGAAAAGAGAGTAGCCTCTGACATATAATAAGTGAAAAATAAGCGCTGATTATCAAGTTCTTTGTCCTCTGTTTATATACTGTATTATGTGTACTAAAATATAATAATATACAATTTATCATGTTTTCTTTAAATGATAGATGTTATACCTTAAAAGCAAGAAGAATTACCTTACTGAAATGCATGGTTAATTTAATTATCTCCATACAAGTGGTTTTTCTCATTGATCTTGTAAAGATATTCGTACTATATAATTTTATCATTCAGTATATGTACATGTGTCATATAATATAAAGTTAGAGAACTCAGATTATATAAATCAAATCATATGTATTCTATCAAATCTAATGAAACCAGCAGGCATGGTGGCGCACACCTGTAATCCCAGTACTTGGGAGACTGAGACAAGAGTATCATAGGTTTGAGGCCAGTCTCAGCAATTTAGTGAGGCCCTCAGCAACTTAGCAAGACTCTATTTCAAAATAAAAAAGTAAAGTAGGGGTGGGGTTGGGTTCAACCCCCAGTGCACCCCCACACACAATGAAATCATCTTTGTCTTTAATAAGATGCATAAATCGGAAAATGAATATTTCATTTCTCACCACAGATATATAGAGACAACAAGACTACTAACAGACTGTGTTTTAGGCTTGCACTTTTATGGCATGATTAAAGTAATCTTTTCCTAGATGAATAGTTTCAGATATAATAAATAAAATTACAATGCATTTTTTTTTTTGCGGTACCGGGGATTGAACGCAGGGGCGTTCTACCTCCGCGCTACGCCCCCGGCCCTATTTTTTATACTTTATTTTGAAACCGGGTCTCACGAAGTTGCAGAGGGCCTCACTAAGTAGAGAGAGAGAGAGAGAGAGAGAGAGAGAGAGAGAGCTGAGGCTGGCCGCAAACCCGGATCCTCCGGTCTCCGCCTCCCAAAGTACTGGGATTACAAGCGTGCGCCACCACACCCGGCTACAATGCATTTTTATTTTTAAATTATTACTTTTCTTCAAATGAATATTATATAATTTGAATTTCTGGTAGCTCTGACTTGTCCATGTTTCTTTTTTCCCAATACTTCATTTTTTAATCTAGCTATTTAAAAATATTAAAAGATTTTAGAACAAAATACATGAGAATTTGAGCATTTTGCCTGCATTTTAAAGTTTCTTTTGTTGGCTTTTCAGCTTAATTAAATATTAACTTGTCATGAAAATACTTCTGTAGCTTAGAGTTTAAAATCTCTTTTGCAGAACCTAGAAAGTGACTTGGAAAACAATTACTAAAACAGATTTGTTCTTACTTCTCTTACACTAATGGGTAATTTGATTTTGTCCTTTTCCTTAAAGCCTCAGACTTCTTAGACTGCCTTCCAAATGCAATTTTGTGGCACAGGCATTTGTATAGTATGTATGTAGTTTTTTCCTCTCCAAATTCACAAATAATGATAATACATAAACTCCTGTAACTGTATATTATCTCAATATAAAGTTTGTGCTACATCATCTTCTAAAATTCATGCTCAGTCAGTGCCAGCTCTGGGCTTTGGAGCTGCTTAAACATCGAGGAAGACACGTCCTCGATGTGTGAAGTGCTTATACTGTGAGTTAAACAAACAGTACAGACAAGCCCGGAAAAACACACCAAATTTGCACTTGGTAGTTAAATCCACAAGAAATTGGGTTTCATCAGTATTAGGTTTCATTAGTAGTGATCTTTTTTTTTTTCTTTAGAAATATAGTAATATAGTGGGAAAACAAGTCATTCCGTAGGATTTGATGGGCTCCACCATAGTGATACTATTGCTTATGAAATGACTTTAAGCAAAAGGACAGAGGGAACTGCATGCACAGCACAAAACCAAAGGAGTAGGAAGTAGAAAACAAAGAAGAAGGTGAATGAGGTTGAGTAGAGGGTATTTGAGTGGAGGCAGTGATATATAAATCATATTTATAGCAATGGTCTCTAAAACAAGTTTTCAAAAAGCAAAGAGTATACATAATCATAGATTTTAAAACTAAACCAGATAATAGCAATATAGGCACATTAAATTATCATCATGACTTTATTTTTTGGCTAAGTATCATAGGGAAAACTGGGAAGGAACAAGGGATAGATGCAATCATTACTGTAAAGAAAAGAGATTGATGAATATTTTATGTGAATGAGGATAAATAAGGATAGGTCAAATGTAAAGAAATATATGACCACAGCAGAACCGGAACTCCTTGGAACGACCATAAACATAACTTAGATCCTAAGCATCCAACATGACTTTAATGACTCTCAGTGCATATTTCAATGTGCCTAAGCCCCAAAAACTTTAACAGGAAGAACTTTAGAATATCACTCTAATGGCTTTTGCCAAAAGCTTGTGGGTAAAGGGGAAACACTGAATTCCACTAAAAACTTGAAATATAAGGAGGATGTTTTATATATGACAAGATGTTCTCTTCCCACTTTTCAATGGGAAGTGCCACTGATCTTTATAATCTTCTTCAATAGAATTAAGTATAGAAAAATGAAATATTTGTGACTATATTAAGACCAAAAAAGTACCAAGCCTTCCTGTCCTATTATGCATTAAAACTTGTCACTTTATGAAAGAATATTAACAATTAATATTTACTGAGTCTTATGACATTTAAGTGCTTTTTATACATTTTCATCTATGACTTAAGAAACAGAATGATAATTTCTGTCATAGTTCTTTTAACAAAAGAATAAACTGAAACGAAGAAAGTTAAGTAACTTGTTCAATGTTTAGAAGATGTGCCAGAGCCTGGACATGTCGCCCTGAGACCACTCATCTCTGAGCCTAAGGACTTGGCCATTTCTCTAGACTCTTCATAAAATTAAACATTTTCATTGGATGCAGCATATACTAATATCAGCATCAATTTAATCTATTTTTGATCATGTTGACATTTGTAAATTTCAAAATAATTTGGAAGGAAACCAAAATTTTAAATTTAATGATTTGGTTAAGATGTCAAAGCATCCTTGGCAAAATAAAGATTAAGCAACATTAAGCTAGATAAATTCGGGCTCCTCCTTCTATTCTCCCACACAGCATTGTGCTCACATTGTGGTCCTCTCAAGCCAGACCACAGTGTTTGCTGACTCACTGACTTGTGTAGTGGCTGCACATTAGAATATATTTAAGAAATATTAATGTTTGTGCTATACACGGAATCACTTAAATTAGAATTTCTGGGTAGGACCTGGGCTTAGGTGTTGCATCATTTAAGTTACACAATATGTATGTTAATATAATAATTAAATAATATGTATAATTTAATATGTATATGTACATATTGTATATGTATTATATATACACTTGTAATTACATATACACATAATTACATGTATTTAGTTACATATATGTGTGTGAAGTAAAAAAGTGACAAATTTCTAGAAAAAAACTTCCTATAGATCTAAAAAATTCAATGCATTGTCAAAATTAGCAATTTTGTAAATAATTACTAACTGATCTATATTTTGGTGTGTGAGTCTGTCCTACTTCTATTAAACATTTTGTATATAATGGCTTTAGTGTCCATTTTTGAAAATTGTTGGAATCAATTGTCATACTTGGGTTTGTAATAAATCATTGTAAAAAAAACCTAAGGTTTGCAAAATTATTTTCACAAACCTATTATTATTTCTATGACCATCAGCCAGAATTTTTCTGTCATGTAGCAGGCAGAGCTAGAATATGTGTATATGTATATGCATATATATGAATATAATTTTGAATTGGTATCTCAAATTCAAGTTAATATTTTTGCATTTTGCTCTTATATTTTCTTATTTGTATTTCTACTCTCGCACACTGAAAACCTTAGTTTGTAATAATATTGTTTTGTTTGTGTTGTCATATAATACACAAATACATTTTTCCAAAAAGAATATTGAATAGAAAGTTTTCTAATAGACACACTTAAGATGTCTTTTTAGTTTTGCTTTCGTTTTTTTTTTTTTTTTTTTTTTTTGCGGTACCAGGGATTGAACCCAGGGGTATTCTACCTCCGAGCTACACCCCCAGGCCTATTTTTTTTATTCTTTATTTTGAAACAGGGTCTCACTAAGTTGCGGAGGGCCTCACTAAGTAGCTGAAGCTGGCCGTGAACCTGGATTCTCCGGTCTCAGGATTCTCCCAAGTACTGGGATTACAAGCATATGCCACCATGCCCGGCTTTCTGATACAGTATATCCCACTCCCACTACGTACAGTATATCCCACTACTCAGAACGTTTTAAAAGTTACATAAATTCCTGGTCTGTCTGGTTATGGTAATAATTTGGTATGTAGTTAAATTAATTTATTTCATTTTTGTTCAATTGTTTTCATTTATTTTTGTTTGTACCTAAAATAATGCAAAAGCATATAAAATCTGTACTCTGACATACTGTCACATCCTTCATCCCTCACAACCATAAGGTTTATGACCATACCCAGATAGCTAATCATTTTGTATGTTAAATGTTTCCTTATTCTTTATTCTTCCTATGTCTTAATAAAAACATAAATAATTATACACACACAAACACTCACACAGACAATTCTTAATCTCTTAACTACAGTATTATTATCTCTTATTTTGTTTCCTTTTTATTATTAATGAGAGTTGTTCTAAAGTTTTGCACTTAGCACTTTAAATTCATTTAGAATCATGTCAAATTTGACTTTATACATATTGGAGGCCATGATATTAGATATATAAAAATTCAAAATTATATTTTCAAATGTGATAGAATATCTTAACATTATAAAATTTTAACGTTTTTATCTTTGAAAGTGAGTATCTTCTTCCCCTTTGGGGTTTAAGCTACATACTTCCTCTATTCAAATTGTATTTACTTTGTTAAAAAAGGATACTTGTTTTATAATTTTGCAGACAGTGAATGCCTGTTCTTTCATATGAAGACTTTTACTCTTCCCCTTACACAAGCAAATGTTGGTGGAACACATGCCTCTCATCCTTCTATCCTGCTTTCTCCAGAGCCAGAAGGAATTCAGACTGCTTATTTTTATACTTACTGATATCCTGGGGAAAAGGTAAAAAAGAGTTTATAAAACCTAGACAAAAAAGAAAAAAAAAAGAAGAAGGATGTAACTTTTTCAGTTCTCCCATGGGTTGAATCTCCTTTGAAATAACTGACAGTTTTTGGATATACAGAAGGAAATGATGATTTGGGCTCCGCGTCCAGATGTGTGCTCCACAGCTGTATAAGGTTACATTTTAAAAGACAAGGAATGCAATACCTGTAACTTTAGAGAGGAAGTTGTAAATAGTAAACACATAATTCATCTATCAACTGTAATCTGATTTTATAAGATTTTCAAGGTAACATTCTTTTTTATCTTGTTCAACCATTTAGCAATGAGTTAGAAATTCTTGTATATATAAAATCAGTTTAAAAAATCTAAGCTAAATTGAATCCAATAGGAACTTAATAAAATTATAAATCTTGCTGTATCATCTTTAATATATTTTTGATAAATTTATTTTACCATAAAATGAAAGTGGACTTTAAAAATCTTTATTTACCCAAACCTGGGGTTTCTTGTGCTTTCTTCTTCTTGTCCTCCTCCCCCTCACCCCCTCCTTCTCCTTTTTTAGAATGTGCAATTTTTATTGTCATTATTTAAAAATTATGATGTTCGTTCTATTTATATTTTATTTTTCATTTTATTTTTAGTTGAGATAAAATTGTATATATTTATTTTGTAAGCTGTTTAGAAATACACACTCACACACACTCACACATATGCAATTTGGAATGGCTCAAATGGCTTAAAATATGCATTGCTTCACATATTATTTTTGTATCAAAGACACTTAAAATCTACTCTCAGTGATTTTCAAAAGACAGTAATATTAATTATAGTCAGCATGTTATACATTAATGTTATGCATTAGATCTCTTGAAATTATTCCTCCTATCAAACTGAAATTTTGTTGACCAACACCCCTCCCAAGCCCCTACTAGTAACTCCATACTATGCACTTACTCCATATGTGTGTGTGTGTGTGTGTGTGTGTGTGTGTGTGTGTGTGTGTATTACATCTCAGGCTAAAGTAAATTCAGAAAAGCATTGAAGAAAAAATTGAAAATGACTCCATTGCTTAAAAATTGTTAAGAAAAAAATCATTGTTTAGCAGTATATTTCTTAATTCTCCTAGGAGCTAATATAAATAATAACTTAAAGCATAAAATAAGAAAAACATAGTCCTTTTATAGGAGATATCTACTGGAACACTACAAAGGAATGTTCTAGTTTGAGATAGCTAGAGTCTTACTCTAATATTCATTTATATACAGAAAAAGATTCTTTATGTTCTACATGGTTACCATGCCTTACATGCTTCTAAGAAGCCAGAACATATATCCATGGGAATGACCACAAAGCCCATCCTAATTCTGGGGATTTTAAAGGGCTCTGGGATTTAAAGCTGACACTTCTTTGGCTGAACTCCAACATACAACTGAATTAGGGAGAAGAAAGGAGCCATTTGGTTTTGTATTTTCCTAAAGTTCATGCAGTTCGGGGGAAAAAATGATGTTCAAAGTAAGAATATGATCACTTGCTCAGATACTAGGAAGTTAATTCAAAGCAAATTAGGTAGGAAGTCTTTCATAAAGAGAAGTTGTCAGTGGAATCTCACTTGAGAATTAGGCTAGGGTGAAACCTTGTAGTAGTCTCAGGAGCATAAACAGATGAAAAGTGATTCCTCATCTTAAAAGAGTGACTTGAAAAGTCACAGTGCTTTTCATCCTTTGTAAACCCACCCCATGGAAGAGCTGCCTCTCTATGGTTTAACTGCTGTGGCTAATGGACAGGCGATGGAAGAAAGAAGAGAGTAGGGAGACTGTAGAAAGAGGAGGCTAACACTCACGACTGCCTCGCCTTTCTGAGAACAAACTCCCAATCCTACTTTATATGTTACTAATTTCCTTCTCATAATTGTATTTGAGTGCAGAGATGATGCAGGAGAGGGGAGTGAGCAGCCTACCCAAAAGTTGACCAATCTGTGGAAAAGTCTTTACCCTTCAACCAGTAATTCATCTCTCCAAAAGTGAGAGATGTTGCATAGAAGGAATAATTTATTCATGCAAAATACACTACTAGAACAGTTTCTTTTTCTTCCTCACTGACATTAAATAGTTATGCACATGAAAATTCTTTTAATTAAGACATAAATGCATTTTCATGTACCCTTAGGTTTTTTAAGGCATTCATTTACGTCCCAAGTTTTTAGATGTCCTTCACTTTCAGAGAGGCAGTTTTACACAGAGGATTAGAAGTTTGACATTGCATAGACATGGTTTCAAGCTCTGACTCCTGTATCTATTGATTACTGTGGCCTTGTAGAAATTACATTATTTCTGAGTTTCAAATTTATTCATAAAATGGGCACAAATACTATATTTATCTCCAAATATTGTTAGATGAAGCAAAATAATTATATGTTCAGTGACTGTAGCAGACACCATATTCGTGACAGTTGTTTTAATCATTATTATTCACATATGTAATAAGTAGGTGGCCACTATTCCAGAATCCATTAAGGGACAGTGCTAACTGATTAAGGCACTTTATCTCAGAGATGCCATACTCAACCTCAGAACTTTTTAAACAGCAAAAAGCAAAGCAAAGGAAGTGAAAAGGAGAAGGTAAGTAGATTTAGTGAGCCAGGAGTTGATGAGCTTCATCTTGGGTGTGTTAAAGTTACTTATTATATCTCCATCTCCAACTGGAAATGTCAGTGAGGAAGTTGGACCTAAGATGGCATTAGGGAAGACGCCTAACCTGGAGACAGAAACATGCGCATGTTCAGCATATTGGTAGCAACAATAGCTATGGGAGCGATTAAGATCTGAAAGAATGAGTCTAGACAGAAAGGACATTCCAAAAGCTCAGCCCTCTAGTGCCTCATTTTTTAATGTCTGGAGGTAATAAGAGGAACCAGCAAATTAGAGTAGGGGGAAGCATAAAATATCACAAAAGGGAAGTGGTACAGGGCTGTGAAAGGGAGTGAAGAAAGTGTGTTAAGAAGAAAGGTATGGTCAACAGTGTGAAATACTGCAGCGATTCCTGCTTCAGGAATGGTAGGCCAGGTTACTGGGACAGACGTCCTCTCTGAGAGCAACTAAAACTACAGGATGAAATAGGAATGGTCTTACTAGCCTCCAGAAGATGTCAAAATAGTGAGGAATCACCAGGCTAAATCTTGAATATAGTAAGTCCAGAAAATTAAGGGAGCACTCCAAGTCACGTTTATTGTGTGGGCATCCTCCAGAAACAGGAAGATGAAAGGCTATTTTCATTGTCTTAGAAGGAAGGAAGTAGAAGCCAATGCTCAGGGCCAGCCAAGATAGGGACTCTATTACTTAACTTGAAATCTCAAAATAAGGGTCAAACAAATATGAAATAACTCCCTTACCCCCACCCCACCAGAATGTGGGGAAAATTGTCTTAATATTAGGAAGATAGGGGAAATTTAAAAAAATATAGGAACAAGTCCAGTATCTGGGAGTTGATAAACCAAACGCTATTGGAAGTAGATAATTAGAGCCAGAATTCACAGTGCCAGGTTTATCAAAGATGTTTCAAGTCATGGATGTAGTTTGAAGTGAGGCTCCAGGTACCTGACAAAATGCCTCTGGAAAAATAGTGATGCTCATGTATGTTTCAGTTATTTTTCAACAACAGTGACCAACACACTTCAGAGAAAATCAAGCACACAAGAAAATAAGCAAGTTTGTTTGACAACCAGCAAAAGTAACAGACAAATGAAACTCACCTGCAGATTCCAATAGTACCACACAGAACAAGTGTTTACTATGTCTAAAGAGAGAAAAGACAATCTTGCATATAAATAGTCAGACTTGGAAAACAATTTTAAATGACAGTGCAGATTTTTGAAAGAAATAGAATCTCTAGAAATGAAAATGACAAAAATTAAAAACTTAGGTTTAGCCGGGCGTGGTGGCGCACGCTTGTAATCCCAGTACTTTGGGAGGCGGAGACCGGAGGATCCGGGTTCGCGGCCAGCCTCAGCTCTTTCTCTCTCTCTCCCTGTCTCTCTCTCTACTTAGTGAGGCCCTCCGCAAATTCATGAGACATGGTTTCAAAATAAAGTATAAAAAATAGGGCCAGGGGTGTAGCGCGGAGGTAAAATGCCCCTGGGTTCAATCCCCGGTACCGCAAAAAAAAAAAAAACTTAGGTTTGATAACACAACACATTGTATAAAGCAGAAGAGAATATTTATAAATAATAGATCAAAAGAAACTAGAATGTAACACAAAGGGGGAATAAGCATGGGAAATATGAAATGAAGGATGCAAAACAGAGAGAATAGAGTGAACTTATTCGTCTTATCTGCAAGTTTCTACCCTTTATCCATTTCCCCATTTCCCCAATCACAACCTCTGGTAACCACCATTCTACTCTCTATGTCTTTGGCTTTTTTAGATTCCATGCAGTATTTTTCTTTCTGTATCTGGTTTATTTCACTTAGTATTAATGTCCTCCAGGTTCATTCATGTTTTTGCAAGTAGCAGGATTTCCTTTTTAAAGCAGAGTAATACATGTCTGTGGATTAAATCAAACATTTATCAAAAATATTAGGGAAGAATTGTGCCTATATTAAACATGTGTATATTTTTCTTTGTTATAATTCTCTAAATAATACAGTATCACAATTATTTACATAGCATTTACATTGTACTAGGTTTTATAAGTAATCTAAAGATGATTTAAAGTATATGGGAGGATATTCAAAGGTCATATGCAAATACTAACCTATTTTATATAAGGGACTTGAGCATCCAAGCATTTTGACATTCACAGGGGTCTTGAAACCAATACAGCATGAATACTGAGGGACAACTGTATATCATAATTTCCCTATCCATTCATTCACAAATGACACTTAGGTTGTTTCCTTATCTTGGCTATTGTGAGTAATGTTACAGTAAACAGGAAGGCAGATATTTCTTTCAAGTACTGATTTCCATTTGAAATAAACCCAGGAGAGGGATTGTTGAATCATATGGTAGTTCTAATTGTACTTGAGAAAGCTCCATACTGTTTTCCTAATGGCATTACCAATTTGCATTCTTATCAAGAGTGTGCAAGAATTCCCTTTCCTCCACACCCTTACCAATAATTGTTACCTATTTTCTTTTTGATAATAGCCATCCTGACAATTATGAGGTAATATATCCTTGTGTTTTTGATTTGTAGTTTCCTGATGTTAAGCAGCTTGTCATAAACCTTTTGGGCATTTGTATGTATTTGAGAAAGTAACTCATGCCAGACTTTGAAGCCATGCAATTGTAAATGGTAGTTACATAGGAGCTTCTAAAGTTCCTACATAAGCAATGTTGTTTTGCAAATTTTTCGCACTTTTGACTAAATTTCTTTCTTTTTATTCATAATGTTCTTGAAAGAAGCTAAAATATTTAGGAAGCATTACCTAGATTTAATTATGTTTACCTGAATGGAATGTATTAAGATACGTATTTCTATGTTAAATTACTATACATTGTTACTTATATGACAAAGAAATAGAAAGATACCAAGAATGTAGTTATTATTTAATTAAAAAATAGCCTTCATACTAACTCAAACCTAGTGAGGGTGAGGGATGAGAACAGACAAGAATCTTCTGTTGTGTGGCGTGTGCACTGTCCACATCTAATGTTAGCAATATTTTAGTGAACGTCCCTTGGCATCAGCAGCTCTTTGTGGACTGTGTTGAGCTCAGTCTTTTACTATATTCTTATCTCTCCAACCATTCTTTTTTAGGTCCCTGCATATGTTTATCACACACTTCCTAATAGAACATGTTAGGAAGATGAAAGAGAATTTTTATTGCAAGGAACAGCTGCACCAAACAAATGCATTTCAATAGTTTCATTGTTTATAAAAATAAATAAATAAACAACCTACTATCATCTCTAATCTTCCAAAGAAAAGAGGAAGTTACCCTACAGTTGGCAACTAGCATCTTTGATTCATTACAGCTGAATATAAATTAGTGCTTTTCCATTTCCCAGAGAATTGCAAGGATTACAGAATAACTGCCTTCATTCCTTTGACTTTTGTGCATTTTTTTGCTACGTATTTCAATCCCGCATATATTCATCCCAGTGGGATAATCATTATTTTTTTATTTATTTACGTATTTATTTTAGTACTGGGGATTGAACCCACAGGCATTCTACCTCTCAGGTACATTCCCAGCCCTTTTTATTTGAAACAGTTGCTGAGGGCCTCACTATGTTGCTGAGGCTGGCCTGGAACCCGAAATCCTCCTGTCTCAGCCTTCCAAGTACGGGGATTACAGGCCTGCACTACTATACCTGGCAATTATTATTATTTTAAACAGTTGCTATTCATTGAGATTTACCCACTTACTTGCATTTTGCAGAGACTTTCTCACATTATTTTGTGCTCATCTGGGATAATTTTCTTTCCTGAATACCCCTTTTTGGTACTATTTTTAACATAATCAGCAGGTAATGGATTATCTCTCTTTTTGTTTGTTTGAAAATCATTTTATTTCCATCTTATATTTTATCATGTTGAGTTTCAAATAATGACAAAAACAATCACTTAATACCCATCGTCCACTCAACTAGTCATAGTCATCACCCCATGACCTATTCTATTTCTTTTATACCCACACCTATGCCTAAAAGCATAGTGAGAAGCAACAATTACAAATTTTACCAATGCATTCAGTTGGTCTATAAATAGTTTACAATAATACCTGTGAATAATCTTTTTTATTTTTCTTTAATATATCCATTCAACCAATCTATAAAATGGTTAGAAAAAACTGCTTCATATCAACTATGCAATGTTGAAATTTTCCATTGTCTTATCAGTATCATAAATTTTTATAGGTCAGTTTTTAATAAGATTGCAATAAAGTCATCACCTTGCAATTGTTACTTTATTTATTAAACCTCTTCTAGACCATATGTTCCATTACCTTGTAATTTATTTGTAGGAAGAACTGTGCCTCTCCTCTCCCCACATATAACTCTCTGGGTTTTGCTGACTCCACCCTGTATTGTAGCTTAAGAAATTCCTCTCTGCCCCCTGTAATTCCTGTGATTCTTGGTAGAATCTAGAGGCTAGATAAGTTTTATTTGAGAGGCAAGAGCATCCCATTTATGGTGTTATTTCTTTTCTCAGAAGGGGCAACTGTTTTGGATTCTCTTCTTTTGTGAGGTTAACAGTGATATTTGTCCCACCAGTCTTCACACTGTTGATTATTTACTTATTATGGTTTTATAAACCTGTTCTCCTGTGGATTCTACTGAGAACAATATTTCTTGACTTTTCTATGCTGAAACAGTTTGTCCTTGACTTTTATATTTGGAAGTCAGTTTGGCTGCTTTTCTTTGAGTATCTTAAATATATTATTCCTTTCTTTTTCTTTCTTTTCTGACATAAATCATCACTGACAGAAAATTTATTTCCTTTTCTTTTTTAAGTGATACAGTCAAATCTTTGGTATATATGCCCATGATCCCTTTATGTTACTCATTTGATGGGAAATTGGTTGTCCTTAACTAAGCTAGGATAGCTCTCAGCCCCACAGCACTAGAGCTCCTTTTGTGGCTTTGTTGTTGTTGCTTTTATGAAGCGTGTGTGTGTGTGTGTGTGTGTGTGTGTATGTGTGTGTTTGTGTGTGTTTGTGTACCTCACTTCATACTTTCTGAGATCTTCTGGCTCCATTTTTTTTCTCCCACTTGTTTTCTGACTCTCTCATTTCCTATCCACTCTAGCAGTTTCTGTATCAGTGGCAGTTTTAGAATTAATATGCAGACAAATGAGGGCTCTTCCAGGTGCAATATAAGTGCCAAATATTATTTGAGAAACTTATCTCTGTTTTCGTTTGTACACAAAGATGTAGAAGTAACTAGTGAATTGAGGTTCAAAACAAAGCCAGGTAGAAGCACACACTGAGCATTGTGTGTAGTTTTCAGAGAGTTGTTACTCTCTGAGAGTAATGCAGGTGAGTGAGACACAGACACCTGGCCACCAAGGGCCCTTGTGTCACACACTGTCAGAGAAGGCAAGCACAGCGCTCCTGATGAGCAGGGAGTCTGAACTTGACCCACAGTGTTTGAATCTCAGCGGTATCACCTAGAGTCTGTGTAACCCAGGCAAGATTCTTAACCTCTCTCTACCTTGGTTTCCTCCTTTGTAAAAGGAAAATGATAGTAATTATCTACTTCCAAAAACAGTAGATAATTCACAGCATTTACATGCAGTTCCTGGCACATGATAAATACTCAATTACTAAAACATCATTTATTATATCTTTGGATCTTTTGAGGAAAATTCAGGTCACTAAGCTCAAAGAATGTTTCCAAATAAATTTAGTAATTTCACTTCATTCATGAATGTTAAATCAGATAAATCATAGGCCCAATGAATAACCTTTCTAGGTAGTTTTTACTTTTATAAGATGAAAATTGTGTTTTCCTGTCTTTTTCTAAATTTGTCATCATGGTAGTCTAGACATTGGCAATTTGCCAAATATGTAGGTAGACTTCTCATTTTAAAATGCTGAACTTTGAATCAGGCTAAAATTATTAAACTTGAAAAAAGTCAGCAGATGGCTCATCTGATAATTTTTGTTTTGCTTTTAAATTTAAAAACAGAAATACACAGTCTATTTGAATTTCTTAGATTGTTTCTGCTATTAGAAATTTAAAGAAGTAAAATATTTCCAAAAATTATGAAAAGATGAAAATTATCCATACACTTTTAAAGTTGCAACCACATGGGGATGTAACATTCTTTTGTTTTTACAGAAGTAGTCACACTTACTATGTTTATGTCATATTCATTTCATATTCAGGAACAAAAATTCAAGACCTCTTGCAATTCTGTAGCACAAGTAGATGCCTGTTGCCTATTTTTAATTATTTTAATAACATGAGAAATTAATTTGAAGAAAGAGTGACACACAGAGGTGCAGAGTAGTTTAAGCATATTCCTGAGCAACACAGGCATCCATATATTCTGCTATATTATTGACTGTGATCCTCTGCCTCAGTCTCCCAAGTACTGGGATAACAGGCGAGTGCCACCATGCCTGGCTCCCCACTGCATTTCTACCAAACAGATACATGTTACTTTGTATTATGTTGTGTGAATACGAAGTCTTCACACAAGACTTGACTGGATGGTGACTCTAGCGGGACAGGATGGACACCTTCTATACTGCTAATATACACTGAGGACCTTGGGAAGAACAGGAAGGAAAGTAAACAGCCTCTATTTCTTTTATTTTTTTAAATAGATACTATCTCTCTTTTTATGAGTAAAATGAAGGAATTCCATTTATGAGGATTTTCATTATTACGTGAAGAAGTGTATCTTCATTATTACATGAAAAAATGTAGCTTTTAGCAGTAAGTAATTTAATTTGAAGCATGGATAAACCCAGATATATAGATTATATTTGGGCAAATGGTTTAATATCATATATAATAATAATGAAATCAAAACTACTGGCATTTGTTTGGTATGGCGGCTCACTCCTGTAATCCCAGTAATTGGGAGGTTGGCACATGCCTATAATCCCAGTACTTGGGAGGCTGAGATGGGAGGATTACAGGTTTGAGTCCAGCCTCAGCAATTTAGCAAGGCCCTCAGCAACTTAGTGAGACCCTGTTTCAAAATAAAAATAAAATAGGGCTGGGATGCTGGGATGTAGCTCAGAGGTAGAAGGCCCCTGGGTTCAATCCTCAGTACCACACCACAAAAAAAGGGCATTAAAAATTTGAGGATTTGGAGCACAAAAAAAAAATCCTAGAAAAACACTTCAAAGTTGAAGGCAAAACAATTACTGACTATACTAAAAACCCTATAGTCTTTTTTAACAGGATGATTATTAAACTGATTATTTCATATTTATTGTGACAATATTGGAAAATGATTACATCTCCAGCTCCAGATTGGGGACATTCCTCTGGGACTTAGGACAGGATGTTTTCTCTTAACTTTTTTTTTTATTTTAACTAGAAAAGGAAAAGCCTTTCATGCCAGGTTTTTTTTTAACCCTCTCTAAGTAATAAACTTGTATCCAAGAATGTAGTTGTTAGAAAGTACTGTTATCTATTTAAAACTTACGGAAACACTTAATTTTTAATGCAACATTAACTGAAGTTGAATCATGGAGCAATTCCTCCGGAAGTTCATGTCACAGAAATGTTATTGCCAAATAAATCCACTGTGATCAGTTGAGTGACAGTGAATAGGAAAAGCACTTAAAATAATTGGACACTCAGGGGTACCGCTCCAAAGTATGTTGTGACATATTAGCTATGTCACTTCCATTAAAACCAGTGGGGGTTTTGAGGTTGAAATTCATCTTTATAGATTAAAGTCTTCCTTTTTAACACACAATACTGTAGAAACCATCAGAAAAGGCCAAGGTTAGAACCTATCAAGTGTTCTTTGGAGAGTAATAGCATTAATTTCCCCCCCTCACATTTATCTTTATAAACTTTATAGTTACACATTCTGATGCATTCAACTGAAGACAGAATGAGAAGATATGGTGTTTACATTAGAATTTAAACATTCAAAGCCTGATTTCTGTAGTTGGTGTGCTGGTAGAGAAAATAAGCATTGCCTTTACAAATGTTTCCTTATATTCCATCCAAAAACATATCATTTATAGGTCTCCACTCACTCTACCGAAGACATGCCTAAGTTTCTACTTGAAGGACTGAGAGGGCTTTAAGATCCATCCACTGGGTAGAATTCTGTGTCTATTATCTCTTGGCAGATGATTGAAAAAAGAAAGAATAATTTTCAAAATTGCACAGAATCAGACAATGTAATTGGAAAAAATAAAATATGCTGACTGTACTTATTACAAAGGAAAATGTCATGTTTTATTCATATTTTTGAAAGGGGGCAAGAAATGTGACTCACTTCATGTTAGTGATTTCAGAAAAGTTTTTGTTATCAGAGACTACTAGTAAAATGTTTACATTCATTGCAAGACCTGATTCAAGTTATACAAATAAAATGTGTTTCCATTATGATTTTATGTCTGTTTTAATGGTATTCAAATATAATTATTAGGCTATGTCATTATAAAAATATTACATTTATTACTAAATTAATAAATGGTGTGTAGAATAAGCAAATCTGGCCTCAAGGCCCTGTATTATCACTTAGCAACTGTATGCCCAAGGATAATTTATTGATCTTTTATCTTATGTCTCCATCTGTGAAACCTCCCTATCAATTAGGTGCTTGTGAGCATTAAATGACTAAATGTTTATTTAGCTCCTTGTTCAACAGTGGCCTCTATCCTGGACTAACAGATGTACAGTCCAACCTGCCTCTTCTAGATCAATGTCTTGTACTGAGCAGATTTTGACTGAAAGAAATGAATGAATAAACAAATCGAAAGAATGAGTGAAGGATTTAAAATTAGTGGGTAAACTTTGCTTTGATTTTTCCTGTCTTTCTGAATCAACACAATTCCAAAGATGACCCTGCGGGTGGACTGTCTGGAGCCTTGGTGTGGACAGGTGAAGGCTGATCTGTGGGAGAAGTCATTATTACCATCATTCTGGGCCCCTAAGCATGAACGCGTCTTACAAGCACAGAGTCAGAAACCTAACACTGGATGCAGTTGCAATTTGCACAAAGGTCTTCAGGAATTAAATTCATTGTTTCTTTTACTCTCATCTTTACACAGCCCTTCCCATTAGTGACTAAATTAAAACAAAAACAAAACAAAAGCAGAATTCTCTATTTCACTAAATGTATTTGCCAGATCTGATTTCCATAATTTTTTTGTTTTGTTTTTCCATACCTTGCATCTACCTACCTAAAGCATTGCTTTTCCTTTTAGTTGCCAAACTGAAGTCTTCCTTTCTGCAGCTCATCTTTTATTCCTTAAACTAATTTGCCCTGGCATTTCCTAGGGTGGCCCTTACAGATTCCAGGAGGAGACAAGAGTGAGCTTTATGAGGAGGCAGCACAGAATGCAAATGTTCACCAGACCCTCCAAACTCTCAATGACTCTCTGGGGAGTTGACCCCGTGTGTTGAGGACTGCTGCTTTGATAATTTTAAGAGGTTCATTGTTTATTATAAATTCTCTCTCTCTCTCTCTCTCTCTCTCTGTCTGAGGTGACAGTGGTGGAATATATGATTATAAATGACTTCCCAGCCTCCTGCCTCTGGCACTCACCCATGCTTCCAGAATGTGTGCCTGTGTTGCGTATATGAGTGGACATGAAGGGGGTGGGGGATTTTGGAGGAAGCGAAAGAATGTTTAGAAATGAAGGAGAAGGGGCAGGGCTGGAGTCAGTTGATCTCATTGAGTCTGAAATAGTGCAAAGGATCAGAGAATTTTGGAAAGGTGAGAAAAAATAAACTTACATCATCTAATTACAGAATGTCGATCATCGAACACTAACAGATTATTTGGCTTAAACCCTTCATTTTGCAGATGAGAAATTGCATACTCTGAAAGGATAACTGGATTAATCTGTCATCCAAAATCTGAGACTTGTGCTTAGACAGTGCACTACAGGAGTTGAAATACCATTCTGCCTCTGAATTGTTTCTCCATCTTATCATCTCTGGGTAGTTTTAATGAAATTCATTTTTAAATGCTGGATGATATGGCAATATTAACTAAATATAGAATTCATTTAACTATCCTAATAGGGGAAAGCTCCTTGAAACTAGTAAGATTCTTCAACAGCTCATTTTGATTTTTTCTCTTGGGATTATGGATTCTTGAAATATTACATCTGAACAGATTCAACTTTTTACAGAGTTTTTTTTTTCTTTTGTTGTACAGTACAGTTTTCTACTTTTTTGTTCAAATACAATCCTCTTCCTATTAGACCTGGAATTATGTCCTAAGCCTAGTTTTTACTTTAAAATATCATACACTATTGATAATCTTTCCCTTATCATCACAAGTCTACCATGTGTAGCTTTGTTATTATTCTCCTTTATTGTATTTTTTTAATGGAGATTGAACCCAGGGGTTATACTTCCAAGCTACAGCCCTAGCCCTTTTTATTTATTTATTTGTTTTGTTTTAAAACAGGATCTTGCTAGGTTGCTGAGAGTCTTGCTAAGTTGCTGAGGCTGGCCTTGAACCTGCGATCCTCCTGTCTCAGCCTCCCAAGTACTGGGATTACAGGTGTGTGCCACCTTGCCTGGTTCTTTTATTGCATTTCACTCCTCTCTATATAGGTTGTAATAATGGAGTACTTATATGTTAATTTGATTTGACCTAAAATCAGTCATTAAAGCAATTGAGTCGCTTAGTCATGCACTTCACTATTACTCGTCTATGTTTTTGGAAATTTTTAAATATTCACAAAAGCAGAAAAATACTATAGTAAACCGTACCTTCAAAATAATCAGCATTTTGCCATTTTTATTTCATCTGAGATAAGCATGTTCTTTTAGCCTGAAATATTATGAAACCAATCTCAAACATCATTTCACTAATAATTATTTCAGTTTGCACTGATAATGCTTTGGTTTTAACACAACAGTTCTATGATCACATATGATGCAATTTACAATAATTTCTTCTAACAGTTGATTGTTTAAATTAGAACCTAAACAAGATCAATACAGTGTGTTTGCTTAATATGGACTATAAAGTATTTCTAAATCTATATTATAACCCTCTACATTTTTTCATGCAATTTATCAGTTGAAAAATCATTTGTCATAATTTTAACTAAAGACATGTCCATATTTAAATTCAGTTGATTTAATTCTCTTAATGCCATTTAACCTTTATTTTCTATCACACTGATATTTCATGAATGCTATAATTAGATCCAGAGAACTAAGTTCAAATTGTATTTTGAGGAATAGGAAGGACAAGTGTACCTCTAAGTTGGTGTATCTACTTGTCATCATATCATGCCTGGTATTGAGTCAATCCTTCCCTTATTGGGGTCCGCATCATGTGCTAACCCAGTGATTGTGGCACCCAGTGACAATCACCTCCTAATTCATCATTTCATCAGGTCTTGCAAAATGGCAATTTTCTAAGTGCATTATTTCTCCTATATTTAAAGTATGTAAAGAATTCTTTCTCCTCACTATATATTTAATTAGTTGACTAGGGAGTTAGTTCCAGAAAGGCAGAGTAAATGTTTGGTTTTTTCTCATTATGTGTGAATTTTTCAGAATAAAGACTTGGTTTCTTAAATAAGGTTATTTGTGAGTACATCTTGTATTCAGAATATCATAATAAGGGCATGACTTTTTGGACTTTTATGAATATATTGTTGTATTAAATGCATTAGACTCATCATTTATTTTCATATTCAAATATTCCTTCCACCTTTTGATTTGATCTTTGTAGTCTTTGATACATTTTTTGCTTATAGGCAAGATAAGCTGTCTCAGGTTCATCATGTATATTGTCTGATCCAAACCTCAAACCAGTTGTTTCTCCAAAGTTCCTGGCTTCATTGATGGGAAATGGTATATAGAAATCACATTCCAGTGTCTAGGGCATTAACACTGGGAGATTATTATTGCCTGTGAACCATTTTAGTGAATGTAGCTACAAGATATTTTTCTTTCTTTGAAAGAAGAAAACAGAGAAATTAGTAGAATTTATGAAATTTTCTTGTATAATTCTTGAAAGTTTTTCTATAAGTTTGGTATTATATAAAATTGAAAATATACATACATATACCACATGAATTTATAATTATATTTGCAAAAAATAGTCATATTTGATTTTTTTTTTTGTGTGTGTGTGTGTGTAGTATTGGAGATTGAACCCAGGGGCATTATACCTCTGAGCTACACTCCCAGCCATATTTTATTTTTTATTTTGAAACACAGTCTCACTAAGTTGCTGAGGGCCTCACTAAGTTGACAAGGCTGGCAGTGAACCTGCAATCCTCCTGTCTGTGTCTCCCCAAGTACTGGGATTACAAGTGTGCACTATCATGCCCAGCTTGGATTACTTTTTAAAAAGCTTTTCACTCATAATGAAAAAATTTGTTCTTAATGACATTAATATAGTTAATTATCTGTTTTATTCAGTCCTCTCTAAAATAAGGACATTTAATGCAATTTTGACTACTTTGTAGATTTGTGTCATTTGGATATTTCCCACTTGGGATGGACACTCAAGATATTCTGCTTAAAATTACTGGAATTAAGACTTCTTTGGTATTCCATTAACATGGTATTCCACTAAGCCCACTTTATTTCCAATCTCTAAGGATTGCTTTTAAAAATTCTTGTTTCTTAATTAGATTAAATTAAAACAATAACTATAAGAAGATGCACATTCAGAAATAATTTGCTTTCAATCTCCCCAGATATACTCACACCTAGTTCTGTCTTTCCCTATCTTCATAAACATTTTTATTAATTCTTATTTCTAAATTCAATGGTTTCTTCTTGGAAAAAAAATGGTGTGTGTGTGTGTGTGTGTGTGTGTGTGTGTGTGTGTGTACACAAATGCTCATATTTCCATTCCTTCACAAAAATTGCATATGAAAGTATAGTTCTGTACCTTGCTTTTTTAATGCCTTGGAGAAGTATCTTGGAGATCATTTTGAAGCAGCTTATAGAGATATGTTCTATTTTATGGTTGCATAGTACATCGTGGGATCTATCATAATAGATTCAGGCAGTTACTTCTCTATTGAATATTTGGATTATCTCAATCCTTGGCAGTAATAAATACCCTTGTTCATATATTTCTTATTGTTTTTGGCAGTGTATACCTAAGATTTAAGAAAGGAAGCTGCAAAGGGAAAATGAATATGCTCTTTTGATAGTTATTGTGAAATTCTCTTACAGTGTTTGACCATCTTGTATGCACATTAGCATTACATGACAATGACACTTTCCCCCTGGTCTCTCCAAAAGAGTACATTATTAAACTTTTCAATATTGACCAACCTGATAGGTGAAAATGGAATTGCAGAGTAATTTTAATAGCATGGAAACACATTTGGAAAATCTCTAGTTGATCAGAATAGTGATCACATATATATGTATATAATGGGTTGAGGTAAGAGTTTGTTTCAAAGTTACGCTTAGTTCTATGCAATGCAGAAGGCACCCAGGAAAAAAGAGCCTGAGTAGACATTTTCTTTGTTTGTTCATTTTTGTTGTTGCTTGGGTACTGGGGATGGAACCCAGAGGCATTCTATTGCTAAGCTACACCCCCAATCCTTTTGTTTATTTATTTTTATTTTGAAACAGTGTCTCACTGAGTTGTTGAAGACCTTGCTAAGTTGCTGAAGCTGGCCTCAAACCTGTGACCCTCCTATCTCAGCCTCCCAAGTACTGGGATTACAGGGGTGTGCCACCATGCACAGGAATTTTTTTAATTCATCTTTATTGAGATATAATTGACTCATTTATAGGCAGAAGGAAGTGTGTGTTAAGAGCTTTATCCATATCCATATCCTCTGAGACTTACCTCCAGGTAGAAAAGAAGGATACAGATGTGCTGCATTGAAGTTTTCATCTAGCACTCCCTAGGTAGTCACTTCATAATATGCCTCCTTGAAAGATGTAAGAATCATGATTTAAATCTCTCTCTCTTTTTTTTAACACAAGAGGAAGGAAAACTCTCTGACTTGATGCACTCTCATATTTTCTCATTTAAACACTTCTGACTCATGCAACTTCATGCCTTCTTCAGGGAGGGAATGATTTCTTTACCTTAGAGATTTTGTTCATAGTTAAGTATCAAAAAGCTTTCTTACATTTAAGATACTGCTAAAAAAAGTTTGAAATTTATAAACACTGCTGGGAAAATATACAATAGATGTCTTCAGAAAGTACATTTCTCACTGTTTCTCATTTATATTCTGAAAACACAATGAAACAAGAACCAGACACCCTTTACATGTTTGTACCTTTGATTAAATTAGACACTTGTGGTAAATCAAAATGTACTTTCTAAGCTAAGGAATAGGAAGCCAAATTGCTATTTGGGCTGGAGATTTTCTAGGGGAAAAATAAAGCACATTGTTTTGATTTGGTCAGTACATCAGTAAGTTTAATTTTCCAATTGACTGGAGAGATGCCGTAATACCTTATACAAACATGATTTGTAACCTTCTAACCTCTTTTATTCCATGCATACAAAACTATTCTTCATTCGTAACAAACTGCAGAAACATAAGCATGGAAAAGTCATTCTTTGCTTCATCTATGTATACAAATGACTAAAACAATAAAAATAAGCAGAATGCTGTCTCTAAAATAGGCATTCATCAGTTTTTCTGATGCAAAAATTAGAGTTATAATTGAAATCATGAAATATCCCCATTAGCTACCCTTTTTGGTAATATACAAAATACAAGGTGATTACATTTTCTCTACACACAAAAAAACTTTTGCAAGAAAGTTTAACCATTGATCTTTTGAGTGCTAAGAAGTCTGAACTGTTTATTGAAAAAATCATTTTAGCAGCTTTAATATTCACTTTTTCTATAACAGTAAATATACTTTACATTTAGGCTGCCTTATTTATAGTCTATGTGCTCTTGACATACTATGTTTGATCAGTGTGATCTCGTTCACTGAGGGGAACGGAGCTCACTTCCCATATAGATGCAGTACAGGCATCCTAGATGGCATAACTGGAAGAGCCTTCTTATCACCAAATATTTTTCTCATCAAGCATAATATGCTGCTCCAAAAAGTTATGTTTCAAACATGTTTCATTTTTAACGGCATTGGTCTCCATATCTGTTATTTATCAAACCACATAGTAAGGTTTCTGAAGCCTTAAAACTCAACTTCTGAAGTCCACTCCAAACCTGCTATATAATAATTTTCTAGAGTTGTACCCAAGAATAATTTCTTAAATGTTGACTTTGTATCATTTCAGTTTTATCCACCAAGTTAAGGAACACAATCTAACAATTGTGTTCACCTTTGAGCTTTAACGTGACTAAGAATGTATTCACATGTCTTTCCATTTGCTGATCCTCTGCATGGCAATTGCAGTAGGTAGAATATTAGCATTTTAACTAGTTTCTCGGCCTCAATTCCCACAAACCAGAACAAAAACACATTCAGATCACCAGGACATACAGTTAGTTACTTTGCAGGAAAGGATCCCTGAGTTTAGAGAACCCACATCTTTTATAACAGACATAAGACATCACTGCCCTTTGCTCTGAAGAGAATCTCTGTCTGGAATGTGGGAATTTGTCATTTTGTCAAAGTTTTAACACTAACTTACTTCCAGCACTCCTTATAAGGCTAATGTATGAAGCCAATCATTTTTCAGTGGTGAATCTGACTGGCAGCTGATCAGGCACATCTTGGTTCTGCTTTATCAATTGCTTTTCTTATTATGTTGTCACCTCCACAAGATGGAAGGGTGTTCCTATGGGAGTTGAAGTCTTCTCATTCTCCTTCAGACTCAGGAGGGGGTTTCTGGTGGTAGCGCCTCCAGAGCTGTGCAAAACTATGTCCATTTATATTGCCTTTTTGATATATTTCCAGTGTGTTTTAGATGTTACACACTGAATATTTGTGTGCCTCCACAATGCCTCTGATGAAGCCCTAACCTCCTATAAGACTAGGAAGGAAAATAGAGGATATCTCTTTCTCTCTCCCAACCCACCAAGGAAAAGGAATTTCAGCACAGAATGAGAAGAGCACTGTCTCTAAGCCAGGAAGAGCGCTCTCATCAATACTCGGAGCTGCTGCATCCTGATCTTAGACGTCTCGGCCACCAGAATGCTGAGAATTAAATGACTGTTGTGAAAGCCACCTGGTCTATGATATTTTGTTTTGGAAACCTGAGAAGATTAAGCCAGTAGATATGCTTAAAATAGGGAATGGGAAGCTTTGAGCTACAGGTATTTAAAATCAAAACCACTTTTCTCCTTTAGTTACCTTGTAAAGCTTGCAAAATTCACCCTGCCTTGTTAAAGGGAAATGGTGTATGAACTAGTTTGGAAGACTACTTGGGCATCACATAAGTCTAAGCAAACAATATTTTGATGACATAATAGTAAATGAATCAGAAACACATGGTTTGAATTATCTCTACAATACACTGGAGCATAAACATGAAGGGGTAGGGGTAGTATTTGGAAATATGCCAAATTCTATTATATACTCGAAGCCTAAGTAATTTTGAGAAAAGGAGGGAATTTCATAACTCTAGGGGAGAAACCAAAGCCTTCTGGTCTCTGGAATGTAAGATGACAGAATTTTAAAACACTGAAGCACCAGGCAAATTCAGTAATGCAAGCATGGACTAACAAAGGCATTGATAGCAGAGACTTTGATTTTTGTTTGTGAGGTAACTTGTTAACCTAAGTGTTATTGAATAAAGCAAGTAAACAAAAAGTCACACTTGAGGTTATAGTGACATAGAAAAATTTCTTAAGTTCCAGACTTATCAAATGTGAGGCAACATTCATCAGTATTTATTTATCATTGTGACATCTGCCCATTCAGGCAATTTATAAAAATTGTCCAGTAGACTTGCAAGGGGGAAAGGGCTTTCTTTTCATGCTACATTTTCTCCAGGACACTACATTCAGTCTGGTAGGTAGTATCTGTATTTCTAAGCTTTTGTAAATAGAGCTCTCCAGTTAAGATATTTTCTATAATATCTAAGGAGATATTCATGCATTAGGCATTTTCTATTAACTACTTTTTCTATATAATTATGAAATGAATGGGAAAAAGACAACTTTTTCTTTGCTTAAACTCACAACCACAGTGAGCACACTTCTCCCAGGTGTTCTTTGGTCCAAGAGCACCTTTGTTAGAAGGGAGGGAGCAACTTCACCAGGCACTTATTTAAATGTTCAGTCCAGCTATTTTAGCTGACACACAGTAATTGGTATAAACATGCTACAACATCATTTCATGTATTTATACCATAATTACACATTTTAATTTTAGTCATTAAACATATTTAAAGTGCATTAATTTTAAAGTGAAGTAATTACTTTAATTATAGCATGAATATAATCAACTCTAATGCACTAGGTCTGGTGCTACATTTCATATAACATATGCCACAGCCTGTGAATGGCTGTGCTCAAATATATTGAACCCCTATGTTTGGGCTTTGATGAGCCTCCATTTTCCAAAAGTTCGAACTTGTTGGAGGAGTGCCTTCCGAAAGCCCTTTCTCTCTGTCTTAAGAGCAGTGTCAGGAGATATTTGTTTAATTCCCACTAGGAATGTAAGACTGTGCCATATCTTAAAGGTATATGGTACCATGGAACTCACTCATTGACATTAAAAGTCTTAATTGTTGAGAAGGAAATAAGAAACACACATATGAATAAATATTTGTAAAATCCTGTCCTAATTTTGAAAATTGTACTGGGATTATGTCACTAAATGTCTTTGTCTTTAGGAAGTACACACTGAAGGATTTAGGGTAAAAGGATATAGGGTCTTAAAGTTACTATCAAATGGTCAGAAAAACCGTGTGTGTGTGTGTGTGTGTGTGTGTGTGTGTGTGTGTGAGAGAGAGAGAGAGAGAGAGAGAGAGAGAGAGAGAAAGAACTGAGTGAGTAAAAATGAAAAACAAAGAACGATGAATTTGGGTAATAATTATATGTAAGTTCTTATAATTTATCTAGAACTTTAAATTTTAAATTATATGAAATACAAATAAATAAAGCACCAATATAAACTTTTATTACAGCAAATTGGTAATGTCATTATCTATAACCTTAAAATGTTTATACATGAACTTTGAAACAGTATTTCCATTCCTAGAGACTTACTCTGTGAAAATAATTTGAAAACTGCTTATTTTAGCATTGGTAGCAAACAACTATAATACATTCTAAATGTCCCATAATAAGAGAAGACAATGATGATATCAGAAATGAAAAACATTTAAAAAGAGGTAGAATAAGGCAAAGGGGGGGGCACAAAAGCTCAAAGAAGGACCAGATGAAAAGGCTATACAAAGACCAGGATAAAGGCAGTATTATGGATTCTTCTCCCTCCCTCCCTCCCTCCCTCCCTTCCTCCCTCCTTCCCCCCCTCTCTCCCTCCCTTCCTTCCTTCCTTCCTTCCTTCCTTCCTCTCAACATGTATATATTGCAAGCCTACTAAATATCAAGTGCTATATTGTATTAATATTGGGAAAATAATGATAAACCCTGTAAAAATGTCTATGCTCTCATTGAGCTTATGTTCTTGTAAAAACAATAGTAATGATAATAAACAAAATGTAAGTGATAAAGTGTATTTAATGGTATAAAATCTTAGATTAAGCCGGGCGTGGTGGCACACGCTTGTAATCCCAGTACTTAGGAGGCTGAGACAGGAGGAACACATGTTCCCAACCAGCCTCAGCTACTTAGTGAGGCCCTCCACAACTTAGTGAGACCCAGTTTCAAAAATAAAGAATAAAAAATAGGGCTGGGGGTGTAGCTTGGAGGTAGAATGCCCCAGGTTCAATCCCCAGTACTGCAAAAAAAAATCTTTGATTAAGAAACAGTATAAAGCCGGGCGTGGCGGCGCACACTTGTGATCCCAGTACTTTGGGAGGCCGAGACCGGGGGATCCGGTTTCGCGGCCAGCCTTAGCTCTCTCGCTCTCTCTCTCTCCCTGTCTCTCTCTCACTCGCTCGCTCTATCTCCCTGTCTCTCTCTCCCTGTCTCTCTCTCCCTGTCTCTCTCTCTCTCTCTCTCTCTCTCTTTCTCTCTCTCCCTCTCCTTAGTGAGGCCCCCCGCAACTTTGTGAGACCCAGTTTCAAAATAAAGTATAAAAAATAGGGCCGGGGGCGTAGCACGGAGGTAGAACTCCCCTGGGTTCAATCCCCGGTACCGCAAAAAAAAAAAAAAGAAACAGCATAAAGGAGATCAGAAATATTTATATTAAAACCCATTCATGGAGCATGAGAGACTGAAAGGGAAGGGATACTATTCCCCGTAGGTATATTTGTATTATTTGAAATTTTACTATGTAAGTATGTACCATTTTTGTTAAAAGAAAAAAATGTCATTATGTCATTTTTTACAAGTTCCATATTCAGTATTTAATAGAAAATAACTTAGTAAAGGTAATTTTTTCCATGTCCTTCTTTTTACAGAGGTATTTTTCCCTTTTCCTTACCATAGGAACCTTAAGAGATCATATGCTTGGGCACTAGATACTCATCGTCGGACGGAAGTTCCCTTTTTGACTGCTGATGCGCTTGTGTCACAGTGATTATCATGGCTCAACTAACCAAAAGAAATGTCCAGTAGTTCTGTTTATTAAGCAGTTAGGTTCAAGCAACTTAAAAAGTACTTAAGTCCTCATAACTTTAGCAAGAAAAATAAATAAATATACAATGGCAAACATTTGTTTCATTCACTTCCTAATGAACCATGTCTATCTATTGGGCACTATGGTTTCTCAACTGTGGGAATCAGGCTGCACACGAAAGCCTTAGTGTCCTTTCCTGCGTTGCATTGTATGTGGTACTGCATCTTATTGCAACTGACCCTGAAGACAGGAGGTTCTGAGAAGAAACGTAATGCAATGTTGTGTTGAAACTGTGAACACTGTGATTTCTGTGGCATCAGAGAGATGTCATGTACAACTTTGAGGTCCTCGAGCACCTAAGGACAACATTTGGAAGCTGCAATTCCAGAAGATTCCATTTCCTGCCTCCATAGGATTTGTATAGCCTTGTAGAAAGTCAGGACATCTCCATTGCTTGTGAATGAATTTATTATTATTCCTTTTTCTTATATTGGGCCTCAAAAATACCTGCTACAGCTCCCCATAAATTGCATTTACCCACCTTAGTAGCCTAACAAAACAACTCTGTCTTATTTCCAGGGACCCTGGATATAAAATAGGGTGGGAAAAAAACTGGACTTCTTTGGTAATCAGATTCTAACTGTTATATCAAGCAAGTTATTTCACTTGATGAATGAAAAACATATCTTACTGTTATTTACATTCCTGGCATGATTTGTCAAAAAAGCTGCTGTTTTTGAAACTACTTTTGAAACATCTATGACTATGATGTTTGATGCTGCTGTTACTGTGGATGTTGACATCACGCAAGGGTTCCTGGGCAAGAACTTTACCTCCACTATCCTTGTTTATAGAACTCTACTACAAATATTTCTAAATTTCCTCTAAACTGAGTAATTGAGGTTGGGGATGTGTTCAGTGGCAGCATACTTGCCTACCATATGCAAGGCCCTGGAATCAATCTTCAAAACAAAACAAAAAAAAGTAAAATAAAACTATTTGAGTAATCGATGTGAAAGCAGGACAATACCTCTCCTTTCCCTTTCCAGTTAAAAAGTGATAGACATTAGTACTTCTGATTTTAGGATTAATAAAATGATGATTTACTTCCTCTGTGAATATTTACATACTGTTTATCCACTAAGAACATAAAAACTTTTCTAAAAGAATTATTCCCTTCCTTTCTGCCATCCCAATTTCCTTTGACATGTTCTATGGTCCTCAGGGATGCAGACGTGTGAATTTTGCATGAACTAGTGAATACCATGTCCTTAAAATGTTCAATATGATAATTAATGTTGCCTCTGGGATTTCACCTAGGGCTATGCTGTTAAATTTTCACCATAGGATATGGTAGTTTATTTTCTATACCTAATATGATGAAGTGAATTAAGAGAGTTAATATGAGTCTTTAAAACTTCATATTTAGCGTTAACTTTGTGGTATGACACATAATCAGTAGTCTATTTAAATTTACATGTTTAATAAAAGAAACCTGAGTGAATTCAATTATTTCCAGTCTCACAAATAATGGAGAGCAAATAGAATAAATATCAGTGTGAGACTGGTTCACCAAGTAATGTTGAGATCACTGTGGGGCTGAGACTTACTACCACTACTTATGTCCTAACACCAAAAATAATTTGTCTATTTTTGCACTTATTACACTGAATACTTACTTGTTCAGATTGCTCAGAGTTTTGTTCCCTGTCCTCTGTGAGTTGCTGCAGTGCAGAGATCTTTTCTCGACCTTCACTGAATCTTCTAGGGCCTGAACATACAGTAATTGTTTGATACATCTTTGTCGATTCAGAGCCCCAGGAATGGATAACACAGTATATATATAAATGCAATGCCACTTAATTATAAGAATGGGAAGAGTAGAGTTCTCAGATTTGTAGACCCTAAACCATTGGGACTCACCTTTATATCTTCACTTTGCATAAAGAACTGATGGTAGGGGACATTATTACCAGCATATTTATTCTTGAGCTATGTTAGTGTTGATAACTAGCTTTATCAACATAGGCAATGACTCACTTCTTCAAGCATTTTATAACGTTTGATTTTTAAAGGATGAGGCTTTTTTTTAAAACATGTGTTTCTGAGGAGCTCAAGATCTGGGACAGACAACAGGTATTCTATTTGTTCCTCCAAATTTATTTTGTATGTGAACTAGTAGGATTATTTTTTTATTTTCTTGCATTGATTTTCCCCCCTCACTTGATTTAAATTCCTTATGCTCTCTGCATTTAGAATTGTCTATTACTAAAATGTTCCTTGCAGATTGCTCAGTTTATGGTGCACAATATTACTTTTTCATTGGTAATTGCACTGCAGATCATTATATGAAAAAAGATCCATTCTTTTCTTGAGGCATAAAACCAAGTTCCTGTCTGTGTTGCGGATGTTAAAAATCCCAAGACACTTAAGGAAGAAGAGTGGGAGTATTAACTCTAGAAAAAACTTTTGGCCAAATACCCATGAAAAGCCTCTCTCATCATAGCACAGGGACTGAGATTGTTCAGAACGATCTTTGCAAAAGAACTACTTTATGCAATTACAATAAAATATTGAGCATTTCTTTGGGTTTTTATGCACATTCTTTTCCAAGAGGAAATCCCAAAACGTTTTGTAAAATCTTATGAATTTATACTACCAGAAAGTACAATTAATGATTTAACCAAATTATCAAAATTTTAGGAGCAATCATTTAATTGATCTAGGAAATATCCTAAATTCTAAATTGCTAAAAATGAGTGAGCTTTGCCCATCTAAAAATATAAATAATGCTTTCAACTCAGGAATTTATTTTTATGTAAATATAATATTTAAAAATAGTTTGTGCAGTACATGGGAGGCTGAAACAGGAGGGTCACAGGTTTGCAGCCATCCTCAGCTACTTAGTGAGGCCCTCTGCAACTTAGTGAGACCCTGTTTCAAAACAAAAAATAAAATAGGGCTGGAGGTTTATCTCAGAGGTAAAATGTCTCTGGGTTCAATCCCCACTACCCCACACACACACAGTTTGTGAGTTTGTGAAAGGTTTCTAAAGGAAGAAAAAATATTATGCTATAATAACTTATTGATTAGTCTCCTCAACTTCAATTTTTAAAAGACAGAGTATTGTTTGGATAGAGAAGGATAAGTTCCAAAAATATTTCACTTTTAAAAAATATTTTCTTTTTTTTCAGTTAACTATTTGTAATATATTAACTCGTCTGCATAGTACTTTGGGGTTATTACCTCATGGTTTTATTGAAATATTTTGACCTTTGTTATTGCAAATTCCTCTCCTTGAAACTCATTACCTTCATATGAAAGTGCAAACTCTGTCAACCTTTTGAAGTGTGCAAACACTCTGACCTCTGATCAATTAGCTTAGATGATCAAACACTCTGATCCATTAGCTTAGATGACACCAGGTTGACAGAGCACAGGGTTCTGGGCTACTGTGCCTCATAGAATTGATGAGTGCATTCATTTCAAATGGGGGCTTTGAGTGTGCACCGGTTGTTAAGATAAACACAAAATGTTGGTGCCAAGAGACTCAGCCCAACAGAGTCGTAGATGGATGTTATTATTTTTACGAAGAAGGCCTCTGGTGATAAAACAGGGTTGACCCTGTTAGTGGGAGCTCCATAAATCTTTCTTGGCTGAAGGTTTCTGGCTGAGCAGGTTGGAGGGCGGACAAAAGAATCAAAAGATCCAGGATGTACAGTACATGTGAAGATTGCCTATGGGACTCTGCAATAATATAACAATAGCCAAGACTGCACGGCACGGCCTCAGTTCCTGCCTGCTTTCAACTGCTTCTAATAACACTTTTAGTTTGAGTCTTCTTTTTCTCCTTCATTAAAGAAAATTCTTCAAGTTATAACAGTTTTTATTAAGTCATTTAGGGTTTTCTTCCCCTATCAAAGGGCTTCCCATGATTCTACAGTTTTATAATAAATGTTAGTTATTTTATCATTACTTAATAGCTGTATATAAGTAATATTTCACAGTTATTGATATTGCACATATTTAAGAGCCTCTCCTAAATTAAAAAAAATCAGTAAAAATTACAGACTCCATCCTTTTTATAGTAGTGGTCATAGTTTGAAGGCATAGGATGCAATTTGCAAAAAATTTCTATATTACCAACTATTGCAAATGAAAGCAAGGGAAACCTTAGTGTGCTAGCTATATTGTAACTTTCCCAAATGACTCGAATTGAATAGAAGTAATAAACCCACTGAACAGTTTTGTGAATATTGTCGTTTTTGTTACTCATTTTAAAGAAAAGAGTAGAATTTAGTGCAATTTACATTTCTATTATTTTTTACATATCAGTTAATGGCACAATTGAATTTTTTATATATATTGTTGGGAAAGAGCATGTTAAAGATATAGTCTTTCTTGCCTGTAGTAGCAAGCTATCCTGGGAACAGTTTGTGAGAGTCCAAATAAAACAATTTTGAAATATGTATTAAATGCCTACTACCTTTGTTCAGCACTATTAAGTACTCTGTGTTTTAAAACTGAAATATTTACTATGGTCCTTATTGATTTTCTAAGTTTGGTCAAAGCCCAATAATTTCCCATGCTTTGCCAAATAGATGATGAAATAAAGTTTATGTTACATGCTCCATAATGAACTAGATAATGCCAAAAAGGGCTTTTAAAAAAATTTATTTGTACTGCTAGCTTAAAGTAGTCTTCATATATTACCATGTACATAAAGAGTATTATGGACACCAACTACCCATGATTAAAACAAAAGCAAAAACAAACTTTGCCTCTTTTTTATATTATGATATCTGGCTATAAGTATCTATTCTCAATGATCAATGGCACAAAACTTTTTAAAAATAATTTGCTCAGCAAACTAGAATGCCAAATAACATCTTTAGTAACCAAAACTAAACAGATTTACTAGGCATGTAATATTTTAAAATTACCAGCTACCTTCTGCTCAGCCAAAGTTCAGGTTGAATATCTTTTGAGAATCTGGGGGAAGTGTGTTTTACATTTCAATAAACTTGGTGGCTTTATGTCTTGCTCTTTCCTTATGGGCCAGCAATAAAGTGTGCTGCTTCCTTTGTGTCTTAGGAATAGAACTTCATTCTGAATAGATCTTGGGGAAAATTATGTGCATGATGCTAAGAAGTGAAAGCACTGAAGATCTAAGCATGAATTCTTGATAGTTATTTTTTGAGGATTTGAGATTTTTAATATAGTCAGATTACTATTCTTAGATGTGATGTACTATTCTCAGTGTCTCTTATAATCACATTGTAGGCGAACATATACTTCAGTTGCCACTGACATTTCAAGAACTTATAAAATGTTTCCAAATATTTTTAAGGGCTCTGAATTTAGTTTTCATTACTTTGGAATGCCATGGCCACTTTATGTGCTTTTTAAAATTTTTTTCCTCAAAATGTCTGATACAGTTTGGCAAAATGGTTTGAATGTAAAACAAAAGATATGATTAAAAAATATATTTAAATAAAATAACAAAATTATTCATAGTTTTCAGGAAGAAAATGGGCCTCTGTGTGTTTATGCAATTTATGATTTTTTTTTTTTTGCAGTAATGGGGATTGAACCCAGAGGCGTTCTACTTCCAAGCTACACTGTGAACCCTATTTTTTATTCTTCATTTTGAAACTGGGTCTCACTAAGTTGCAGAGGGAGGGCCTCACTAAGTAGCTGAGGCTGGCAGTGAACCTGCCATCCTCCTGTCTCAGCCTCCCAAGTACTGGGATTACAAGTATGTGCCACCACACCCGGCTTCAGTTTATGATTTTAAATGTATTTAGTATTCATATATTTAAGTATACAAATTGATTTAGTTTTATTTTTAATATACTTTTATTGATGCATTATAATTGTACATTATAGTGAGGTTCAAAATAAAACAATTTTATCTTAAGATGAATTTATGTAAGAATTTACTTCCCCCCTTTTATGAGTTGAATTTTACCTCCCTCCCCCCAACATTGAAATCCCAACACTCAATGCTTGTGAAAGTGACCTTATTTGGAAGTATGGTCTTTGCAAATGTAAACAAGTAAAGTTATTGCCCTACTAGATTAGAGCAGGCAGTAACTCAATGGTGTGTGTCCTTGTAAGAAGCAGGGATTCAAAATATAATGGAGGAGAAACCCCAGTGCAGTGAGAGAGGTGGTCTAGGGGGAGCTGGGTGGGGGGGAGGAATAATGAAGGAAACAATTCCATTGACATGTACATATGTGAGAATACCAATGCCAATCTCAGTATCATGTATGGGGAAGGGAGGGAGTGGGGAGAGAGCCAGGGGAAAACTCAAGTTCTGTGTGCATGTATGTCACTATCACTATGAACTACATTATGATGTGAGACTACGTAACCTATTTGCCCAAACAGAACATGATATATAAATGGAATCACTGTCCAGTTGATTGGATGACACAATGATTATGAAAGTTAGATTGCAATCTTTATCTTTATCATATTATGTGTCATTCAATTTTATTGAATCTATTAACTTATCCCCCAAATTAAGCATACCAGCCCTAGGAGGCCATCAAGCTTATGTGGCAGCATATGGCTTTTGATCTCCTTATCTGTGTTCTAGTCCATATTTAGTTTCTAATTCCTTCTATAATTTTCATCTTTGATGATTCCATTTTGTTTTGCTTTTATGGTTTTTTATATTAATGATTTCTTCCCATTCATTTTAATTCTCTTTTTTTTTTTTGCGGTACTGGGGATTGAACGCAGAGGCGTTCTACCTCCGTGCTACGCCCCCGGCCCTATTTTTTATGCTTTATTTTGAAACCGTGTCTCACGAGGTTGCGGAGGGCCTCACTAAGGAGAGAGAGAGAGAGAGAGAGAGAGAGAGAGAGAGCTGAGGCTGGCCGCGAACCCGGATCCTCCGGTCTCTGCCTCCCAAAGTACTGGCATTACAAGCGTGCGCCACCACGCCGGGCTTTAATTCTCTTTTCATGAAGTTAAAACATAAAATGTACCTTTCTATTTAAAAAATCTTTGTAAGAGAACTTCAGCACACCACTATTTTAAACATAATGAATAGGTCAGGAAAAAATTCAGAATAATTAATTTAATCAATTTTATGAATTCTTAACTTCTCTTCATCTACACAACCTAAATGTCACTGAACAGCTTTTCTAGAGAGGATGGGGGGTGTGGGAGGTGCTTGGCGGTTGTCAAGGAAGCAGGCAACAAAGACCCTATTGCTTCAGTGGATCTTTGTTTTGTCTTGCATGTCATGAATCAGAAGGCAGAGGAAACAAATTTTTAAAAGAAAAATGATTTTGTCCATTTTTTCATAATAAGTTTTCCCCCATAATGGATGTATTTTAGCTAAAATGATGATGATTTTCTTGAGATAAAACATGAAGGCATATCATTTTATCAGAAATCTAAGATGAACATTGTTAAGATTATTTGCCATGGCAATAAAATCAGTATTACCATGCAAGGTTTAATGTCATTAGGTTCTTACAATTCAGCATATGGTTACTTAAATTAATTGTGTTACTATTTCTTTTTAACTACTGTATTTTGTTAGACTGCCTATATTTCCTTTTTTGGGATGCACTGGGTATTGAATCCAAAAGTGTTCTGCCTTTGAGCTACAGCCCCCTCAGCCCTATTTTATTTTTTATTTTGAAACAGGATCTCATAAGTTGCTGAGAGTCTGGCTAAGTAGCTGAGGCTGGCCTTGAACCTGTGATCCTCCTGTCTCAGCCTCCCAAGTACTGAGATTGGAAGCATGTGCCACCATACCCAGCTTAGATTTCCTTTTTTACAAAACTTAAGTTATAGGTACTTTTTCTTTTTTCCTTATGTATTTACTGAGGAAGGCTTATGAAAATTCAGGAGTCATTTGAATGTTTTGCTTTATCAAGAAAAATCTTCATGCGTTCATGTTTACTAGGTGTTGTCACTGTCTCAAGCTCCTTCCTAAGGGAGTGTTTGTTTGTTTGTTTGTTTGTTTTTAAAAAATCCAGGGCCACAGGTTTGAACTGCACATAGGCACATGACTCTCTAGAAATGGCATTTTGCATCCTAAGTCCAGAGATACTGTGTTAGTCTCCTGGAGACCACTGAGCTTGGATAGTAGAGGCGAGATACTGAACAACATTCTTCAGCCCATGTGTGCTTGCAAACAATAGCAACACCTTTGCACTTACAGTGGGAAGTTTATCTCATCTCTGAATTTTTATGGCAAGAATCCAGTGCATGGGCTGCATGGCACAGTGGAAAAAGCAATTGCTCTGTAATCAGACTACTTTGAATGAGGAAATCAGAGGTGCTTATGATAAGCATTTCTTAACCTGACAAAACACAGACATTGTAGAATACAGTAAAGTAGGATTGAACTTCGATTAACAAGACCACCAGAACATGACCCTATAACTATACCCAAAACTTAGAATATGTATTTCAGACCCTAGAACCCCAAAGAAGGCTGTTTGAAAAGAGAGATACCTACAAGGAAATGAAGCATGCCTCACTGAAAGAGCAGCCTTGTTTGTAAATAAGAAGTCACCCAGGAGGGTGACTGAGAAGGAGAAACACAACCCTGGTAATGATCAAGCGGGGCACTGTGCAGAATGTGAAGCCAGTAATTTGTCTTCTACGTTTTCTTCCAAGGCTGCCATCAATCTCCATTAGGTCTCAACTTCTCACATACCCCCACCAAAGTGGGAGAAATATCTCTGTTATGTTTTAAGATATGAGTTACAATGTGCATTTGTTAACACTGAGCTGGGTTCCCTTACCACCCCAGCACTAACCACCCCAGAGACCTCATCTGAACATGAGAAAACTGATGAAATAGCTAAAAGCTCGTGACCATAGAGGGAGGTAATTTGGGATTCTAGCTTTTGTTTTTCATCCTCTGGGCTGAAGTTGCTGATCATCACTCTTGTATCTTCCTATTTTTCTTTTTCTTTTTCTTTTTTTTTTTTTTTGCGGTACCGGGGATGGAATACAGGGGCGTTCTACCTCCGTGCTACGCCCCCGGCCCTATTTTTAATACTTTATTTTGAAACCGGGTCTCACGAAATTGCGGAGGGCCTCACTAAGGAGGGAGAGAGAGAGAAAGAGAGAGAGAGAGAGGGAGAGAAAGAGCTGAGGCTGGCCGCGAACCTGGATCCTCCGGTCTCCGCCTCCCAAAGTACTGGGATTACAAGCGTGTGCCACCACGCCCGGCGCTTCCTATTTTTACTCTACTATTTTTTTCTTCAAGACAAAACAGATTTTCCTTATCACCATCTTTCTTTGGTATCTCTCTATACTCATATCACTTTATCTTACATCTCCATCTCATTTACTTCTTTCTCCCCATCAGCTTTTAGAACTTCCATTTGCTCCTCTACATCTTTCACCGATGTACAAATGCAGCTGAGCAGAAATCCTAACACCGTCTAAACGAGGTGGTCCTCAATTCCATTTTTATTTTTTTATTTTTATTTATTTTTTTTTTTTTTTGCGGTACCGGGGATTGAACGCAGGGGCGTTCTACCTCTGTACTACGCCCCCAGCCCTATTTTTTATACTTTATTTTGAGACTGGGTCTCACAAAGTTGTGGAGGGCCTCACTAAGGAGAGAGAGAGAGAGAGAGAGAGAGAGAGAGAGAGAGCGCGCGTGCGTCCGCGCATGCACGAGCTGAGGCTGGCCGCAAACCCGGATCCTCCGGTCTCCGCCTCCCAAAGTACTGGGATTACAAGCGTGCGACACCACACCCAGCTTCCATTTTTAAATATGTGACATTTTTTCTTTGTTCCTGCTCTGAGGCATCCCCTTTATCATGTTAAGAACTTAGCTTTCTATTGTCTTTCCAGTACTGCTCAGTTTACTTCCCGCTCTTTTTCAGATAGGATAAAAGCATGTCAAAAGCATATCAGGTGTAGAATGGCTTCTTGGTGCTTTATTTATATTTTATTTTATATAATATATTTATATATTATATATTTATATAATATATTTATATTTTATTATATTTTATTGTTTTATATTCTGGGAAACATTTTTTCAAGTATAGTATATATTACAGAAATGTATATAATTCCTAAGCATATAGTAGATGATTCTCATGAAATGAATGTACCTATACCATCCAGATAGATGTCTGGAACTTTCCTAGCACCCCGAAAGTCTGCTTCATGTGCTCTATCAGTCACCAATCTCTCAATGTGACAACTATTCAGTATTCAGTATTCAGTCTCTGTAGAATGAATTTGTCCACCTGTGAACTTGATGCAAATGGACTTTCCCATTATATATACTGTCAGGCCACAGAATAGGAGATAATATTTGCAGTGAGTATATATGATGATCTATAAATATTCATTTATTTCATCTCTTTTTTTTTTTCGGGACCGGGGATTGAACCCAGGGGCGTTCTACCTCTGCGCTACATCCCCGGCCCTATTTTTTATACTTTATTTTGAAACCGGGTCTCACGAAGTTGCGGAGGCCTCACTAAGGAGAGAGAGAGAGACAGACAGACAGACACACACACAGACAGGGAGAGAGAGAGTGAGAGAGCTGAGGCTGGCCGCGAACCCGGATCCTCCGGTCTCCGCCTCCCAAAGTACTGGGATTACAAGCGTGCGCCACCACACCCGGCCCTTTCATCTCTACTTCAAATTTTTTAGCTTTTTTTCAGTACTCGGGATTGAACCCAGGTTCTCAAACGAGCTCTATTCCCAGCCATTTATTTATTTATTTATTTTTGAGTCAGGGTCTTGCTAGTTGATCAGATTGACCTTGAATTTGCAATCTGTCTGCCTCAGCCTCCTAAGTAGTTGGAATTTCAAGTATATGCCACGATGCCTGGCTTTGGCTATTTTAATAGACATTTGTAGTGTCTTTGTATTGGACAGGGTTCTCTAGATTAACAGAATACACAGAATGAGTATATTTGAAAAAAAGGATTTATCAGATGGGCTTACAGTTTGAAGCAATGTAGTCCCAGGTTCTGATTGCACGTGGAGAGTCAGAGGAACCAGTAGCTGGTCGAACGGTCTAAGAGCTAGAGTCTTAGGATCAGAGCAACCACTAATTCAGTCCCAGTCCAAGATGTGAAGATCAGGAAGCTCTTCAGAGAAACGATGGTGGAGTTTCAGTTCCAAGAGCTGGAGGCCGAGAAGATCAAGAAGCTCTTCGGAGAAAAGCGAAACCGGCGGCTGACGATCTCAGGCGAGAGCAGATGCGTTTTTCCTCGGAAAGAGTAGCACACACTCTACGCGGCTTCTCCCTCTTTATCTAAGTCCGCACCTATCAGAATCCTGCTGCCTACATTCAGGGCAGGGCTTTCTCTTTAATCTGCTGTTACACACCCAAAATCACATAATCTTGGGTGTGTCATGATCAGGTCAAGTTGACAACTTAGATTAACTATCACAGTCTTATTTTGGGGTCCACATATAAATTGGTATAACCATTTTGGAAAGCTATTTAACAGCTTAGCAACTTAGTAATATCTTTTATTATTAGACCGGAATATATCCTAAGGACCCAGAAATTCTACGACAAGGACTATACCCAATTAAAGTGAAAAGATATGTGCACCAAAAGACATGTAGTAGAATGTTCATTGAAACATTATTTTTCTATCCTTGCACCAATAGCAAGATGACTTAATAACTGGCATTATAATAACTTTTATATTATGTAGTATGTTTTCCAATTTTTTTCTTCTTCAGCTTTATCTTGACTATACATGACCCTATGTATCTCTGTATAAATTTGAATCATCTTGTCAAGTTCAACATAAAAACTTATATTTTTAGCATTATAGAAATGCGTTGTACCTAATTACTCTTATACTTTTATTGATGCATTGTAATTACACATCATAGTGAAGTTCAACGTGATGCATAAATACATATATACTCGCTTGGTGTACCTTTTTAAAAACAAGGAAACTAACTCTTCTTTCTCCATGTTAAGCTTTAATAGCTTTGGCCGAGTTTTACAGACTGGGTGGTACCTCTGACACTTATGTCACCCTCAAAGTGTTCTCAGAGTTCTTTCCCACCGATTCCACTGTACTTTTCCACACCTACCCATCATTCCAAACTGCTGATGGGATGCTAGCAATAGGAATGCTAGCAATAGGATGCTAGCAGCTCTTCACAGTAAGAACTATCATCTTTTTTACTTTTTCCTCCACATTTCCTATTCCTTTTATGTGGCACCATTTCCTTTAAAACAGTAAAGAAAAGCCGGGCGTGGTGTAGACCACCCTGGGTTCAATCCCTGGTACCTCAAAAAATAAATAAATAAATAAATAAATAAATAAAACAGTAAAGAAAAAGTTAAAGTCTAGAAGTAATTTTTTTCAGTTCCATAGCTATCTGGTGATATGGCAATGTATATTTATGCTATAGCTTCTTCTATTTCTTTCTGGTGCCTAAGAGCCCCCACCTAGCCAGGCATGTTGGTGCATACCTGTAATTCCAGTACTTGGGAGGCTGAGACAGGAGGATTGTAGGTTTGAGGCCAGCCTCAGCAACTTAGTGAGACCCTCAGCAACTATATAAATTATAAAAAATAATAATAATAGTAATTTTAAAAGGGGGGCTGGTGGTGCAGCTCAGAGATAGAATGCCCCTGGGTTCAATCCCCATACCAAAAAAAAAAAAAAGAGCCACACCTGTGAGAA
>PVJS01007837.1:0-54855 GCA_004027185.1 Glis glis
GAGGTTCCATTATTTTTCTTCCATCAATCATATAAGAATGCTGAAGATCAAGAACCTCCTAAGTCAGAGCTGAGGATTCATATCTCAATAGCTGGGAGAAACCTACTAAATATTTTCTGCAGTAAAATGTTATGTTGCTAAATTTTATTAAACACGTATAAGGAGCGAGAGTCTGCACACCTGGTAATTAAAGCCATAAAGTATAAAATTCATGTCGACTATGAAAGAGAGTTCAATGAAAGAATGAAGTGCTAATGTTTAACTATTTGCCCTGCACTGTCCAGCATAGGGCAAACTAAAATTACATGGGGAGAAAGATGAACTCAATACGTATTTTCAAAGTGTCAGACCTCCACTTGGTTTCGGGCAAAGAATTCCAATTAGTGTTTGGAAAGATTAAAAATACATACTTAGGGTAACTGAGATGAAGTGACTTGTAACCAAAAGAAAAGGAGGAACAGAGAGAGAGAACCATAAGGCTGTATCCAGTCAGAAAGCTGCATTTTAGCATGCACAAGGCCTTGAATTCTATCCCAACACCAAAGGGTGAAAAAAAAGTCTATGGAAGACAGCTACATCCATTTTATTTTCATAAAATTATGTAAAATGAATATTCCAAAACTAGTAGCCTCAAAAACAGGGGAAATGTATTTATTTTATGTTGAATAAGTTAATTTGTATTAATTTTTCTTCAGGTGATCCCATAAATATTATTGAAATAATTTTCCAAGGATTTTTTTTCACTTAATGATAGAGACATGCTTTTCTTTTTGTCCAAGATATCAACGTCAAAACAGCTGAAATGTACTTGGGGATTTATCTTTTTGTATTAACCTTGATTTTTCTTTAAATTCTACTTTCAGACTGACTTCACATGATGAGAAATAACATCATGTCATTACAGAAATGTTCTTTACAGAAACTATAGTTCTGGAAATTCTGGAGGTGGTGGGAGAATCCACTTTCCTTGATTTCCAAATGACCTTATTATGAGAGGAGAGCCATTTTATAATTTCTCTACCTGCCAGGAGTTTGTCCCTCCAGCCCTGTCATATGCGAGGGTGACTTACCCTTTCTAGATTAGCAGTTGCTCACATCTCCTTTATCACATCTTCTCTATCTCACACTCTGTGAACACGTGGTAGGTTCAAGTGCTTGTAAGCACTACCCATGATCACTGAATCAGCAAACACACCCCTGACCTCTCCCTGCCCATTCTAACATGTGCCTAACAAAGCTCTGGTGGAGAAATTCATCACCCCAGGGGGCAGGATGGAGCCATCCCTTGGAAGTAGAGGCTGTTAGTAGAGTACTTCTTGGTGGTTTCCTGAATTTACCTGGGTAGAGTTCTTCCTTTACTTTCAAAGAAGGTTTTTCATTGCCATATGTTATCCATAGCAATCAACTATACCACAATAGCAATAGCAATGACAATACATTTAGAAATGTCAAGACATATACACATTGAGAATGCCTCCTCCAGCAACCTGCTCCCCTTTTTGCTGCACCTGTTGTTTTTTGTTATTCAAAATGCTATACACATAGGCGATTGTCAAAATATTTACACCAGGCAATGAAAACATGCTTACAAGTCAGAGTCTGTGCATTCTGATCGCCTAATGACAGTTTTTCTGGGTGCTGAAATACAGTTTTAATCTCTGGATTATTCAGGTAGAGCACCCTCTTAAATGAATAAAAATAGTTGGCACTATGAGCACAAAGACCTTAAAACCCCAGTCACCATTGCCAGGCTCTCTGGCCCTGGCTCAGGCACATCTGTTTTCATAGTGGCCTTAAATAAAACATCTTAACTTGTTTGTGGTTTTAAAATATATTTATTTTTATGAAACCCATCTATTGTGTTGGTAAAATTTTTATTACAAAATACTAGATGTCTATTGTTTTATATATATGAATGCACATATATATATATATATACACACATATGTGTGTATATATGTTTATTCATTTATTTATTTGTGGTACTGGGGATTGGACTCAGGGCCACTCTATTACTGAGGTACACTCCCAGCCCTACTTTATTTTTTTATTTTGAAACAGGTTCTGGTTCAGTTACTGAGGCTGGCCTCAAACCTATGATCTTCCTATATTAGCCGCCCAAGAAGTGGGATTACAGGTGTGCGCCACGGCGCCTGGCTATATGTATGTATGTATATATGTATTTATTTATTTACTTACTTACTTACTTACTATAGTGGTATAAAAAAGGAAAATATGTAATGCCTACATTCCACTTCCAGTTATTTACCCACCCCAAAATATGTGTACACGCCACACTATTATTATACCTTGGTAGATATAAATGTGTTTATATATGTGTACTAACATATAGTATATATGCAAATTGAGTTGTTTTTATTAAAATGCAATATGATTTACATATGATTCTGTAATAATCTCCACTTTTTACAACACAGACATTTTTCTAAGTCAATACCTCCACCTTCCTCAGTTTTTAAATACTATTACATTTGACTGAATGAATATATCATTATTTAATTATCTTGAATATTTGAATTATTTTCAATTTTCCCTATTACTAACAGTGTTGCAAAGAATTAACTCATTTTTACCGTAAGTATACCTAGTTCAGGAGTAACCATATTCTTCAACCCTCCCTGGCTTAGATAGCAAATACAAATTTTCTCAAGATCTAAGAATTACCATATTGATTCAAAGTGCTTGGAAACCACTTCTTGAACTGCCACTTATCTGGTCATACTGCAAACCAGAGCAGGCCGTCATTAGAGATGGTGCCTGCCCAGCCTCGCCTCTCTCTCCAGGGGAATAAGAAAGTCTGTATTATGTAAGTTAAGCTTGTTCCTCTTAATGTTGTTATTACTTGTTTCCATTGTATTATAAAATATTTTCTCTTGCAAGGGAAAGCATAAACTTTAAAAATCATACAAATGAGCCAGGCATGGTGGTGCACACCTGTAATCCCAGTACTTGAGAAGCTGAGACAGGAGAATCAAAGGTTCGAAGCCAGACTCAGCAACTTAGTGACACTCTCAGCAACCTAGTGAGACCCTGTTTCTAAAACAAAAATAAATAAATAAAAAGGGTTGGGGGTATAGCTTAGCAGTAGAATACCCCTGGATTCAATCCCCAGTACCACAAAAACAAAAACAAAAAAGAAAAGAAAAATTCACACACAAGGAAGAATTGCTATACCATTTCCTCATTAGAACTGTGTTTAGGGTTGGTGGTAAGGGAGGAAATTAAGGACTCATCTAGTTAAGTTACCTGAGGGGAGGGTTAATTGGAAATCTCCAACAATTTAGTGAAGATAGTCTGAGAATTTGATAGCTTGGCTTAGAGGTAGTAGTAAGCAATCAAATAGACAACACTATCTGACCCTCGCCTTAGAAAGAAATTAGCATCATTGAGCCTGGTGTGGTGGCGCACACTTGTAATCCCAGTACATGGGAGGCTAAGACCAGAGGATCCAGGTTCGTGGCTGAGGCTGGCCTCAGCTACTTAGTGAGGCCCTCCGCAACTTAGTGAGACCCTGTTTCAAAATAAAGAATAAAAAAATAGGGCTGGGGGTGTAGCTCAGAAGTAGAATGCCCCAGGGTTCAATCCCCAGTACGGCCAAAAAAAAAAAAAGAAATTAACATCACTGGTAAAGACAAGGGATATTAGAATAGCATCTCTTCTTCACCTATTTCTGGTTTTCATAGAGTGTAGTAAATTCCTAAAACTTAACAAGCTGGGAACAACTCGGTTATTAACTTTACATTTGAATAAAATATTTGCCGTTCCCCACTCTCTATTCTGTGGGATAACTCTAAGGGATGTGAGGAGTTTCTTCCCAAGCAGGCACTGTACTGTGGAACTTTACTGAGAACTGAGACTGTAGTCTCTGTCCAGTAAGAGGGGTCTGTCCTGGGCTTCGCAGGTCTGTGCTAATGCTCTGTCATTGCCACATGTCCCCCACTGCCAGGAGACGAACATCACCAGGATAATGACCCCTTTCACAGCCACAGAACAAACCCAGCCCTGTGCTTCCAGTCCTTAGAAAGCACTATTTTTCATTTAGCAGCAGATTGGCCTTTATCTTGCTAAATGAGAGATATCCTATACAACCTCTAGCTTTTTTTTTTCTTCAACAGTTTCTTCTCTTGGGAAGTTGAAATATTTTCCTGAAATGAGATCCAATGACACAACCTTGACCTACTTCCCCTGAAGAGGAAGCAGGGGGCTCAGAGATCCAAGCCATGGTTTTCTTTGCACTTGACAATGCTTCAATCCCAAGGATGTTTTTAAAGTGTAGCTGCTGTTACACAACATGTCAGGGTGGTGAGGCCCATGGGGACTCTGAGAAGGAGTTGGGGTTTTACTAATAACCAGATCCCAGCAGTGGGAGCCAGGCCAGACCAGGCTGTGGGTGCCGCCCCCAGGCCGGAGGTACCTCTGCCTAGCCCAGGGCCTGAGGATTAGGAAGCTCCCCATTCTCTTCCTTCCCACCACACCCTAGTGGCTCCCATACACTTAGGGGATAGAGCGAAGTTCACCCACCACTCTACATTTCCTTAGTGGATTTTTCCAGAAAACGTCTAATTCTAACTGACCCCATCCTGCATCTCCCATATAATCCAGGCTTGCTTATCAAAGAGAAGGGAAAGTGACTATGTATTTGGGGGATGTGACCTGTTATAATACGTTGGAATATGAATTCGTGGAGGGTAGGAACGGTGTTATGTGTACACTTTTTAGTGATTAATTCATGAACATGAAGATCATAGAACGTGGAGAACATCGTTTTGCCCTTCCTTGCTGATTGGTTTAAATGAACTCATGGCACTCGCCACCAGATCTGGGTGAGGAGCTGAGGCGTTCAGGGTAGGAAGGTGCTCCACATCTCTCCCACCCTCCACCTCCTCTCACCCCACCTGGCCTGCTCTCATTCAGACATTCACGTTCTCCCACCCGGTCCCGTCCTGTCCCTCTCGTCATGTCCCTCCCATGCATTATCCACTCTGAGGCCAGATGATTTCTCCAGAACAAAACCCTGGCCACAGGACACCCTCCCAAACCCTCCTGCTCCCCACTGCATGCTGGGGAAAGGATGGATGCTCACCAAGGGCACACACAGGCTCCCATGTGACCCACCCCGCCTCCTGACACCACACACTGAGAGTTTTCAGAACACACCCCGTGTTTTTCCGCCTGTATACTAACTCCCACAGCCACCACCACCACCTGGGCCCCAGCCTACCCCAGCCACCTGGTGGACTAAGCTGCCACACTTCCTATCACACAGCTCCCTCCCCTTGTTGAAGGGGCACTCTCTCCCATGCGTCCTTTGGTTCTCTGTTCAGATTTCTTTTTCTTTCTTTTCTTTTTTTTTTTTTTTTTTTTTTTTTTTTTTTTTTTTGGTCTGGACTACACCCTCAGCCCTTTTTATCTTTTATTTTGAAACAGGCCCTTGCTAAGTTGCTGAGATAGCCTCAAACCTGTGACCCTCCTGTCTCAGCCTCCCAAGTACCAGGATTACAGGCATGTACTACCACGTCTGGCCCTCTGGTCACATTTCTACTGTGTACCTGTAATGTCAGTCTCTCTTACTCGAATGCAGAGACTAGGTCTTGTCTGTGTCAGCCTGCCCCATCCCAGCCCCGTGCTGAAGGCATGACACCCACTGAAAAAAATGAGTGCCAACCTCCCAAGGAGTGATTCTGTGCCCTGGTCAGTGCCAGGTAGAGCTGAGGCTGCTAGCAAGACACCTTCCTTCCTGGGCGTCCTCCAGCCCAGGCGGGCCACTCATTACTGTGCTGCTGCTCTTGTAGTTACTGCTGTAGTTGCTGCAGCTGCCCCAGCCCTCCTGTGTCCACCACCCTGCTCATCTGGTACCTTTCTTCTTAATACTCTGGCAAAGCATTTCTCAACCCTGAATCCCCTAGCACTCACAAAATCCCCTGGGTCACTTTCACAAAATCCAAAATCCATAAGAATGTCCAGGCCCCAACCCACACCAAAGAGCCAGAACCTCTTAGATGATGCTCAGACATCATGTGAATTTTTTAAGTTCCCTAGGAAATGACAGAGGATAGCCTGGGGGGACCGGAGCCTTAGTGGCTTCAGGGGCTACTGTATGGGGGACAAGGAAGCAGGATGATCCATACTGTTGCCCATGTGAGAGACTGAAATACCAAAGCATTCCACAGTGAGCTCTGTGCAGAGTCAAGAACAATTTGGCTCAGATATATCTCTGCCCCTGGGCTCCATGCAAAAGGGATGCCTGGTGTGATCTCCGGTGGGGGAGTGTTTTTTACAGTTTACAACAAGTTCTCCTGATGCCTGACCCCAGGCGTCGCCATGCTTGAAATGATTGTTGACACTCTGTTAGAGATGGTGGCATCACTTCCAGACATTTCTTCTTAAAGATAGCTCAGTCTGTGAAGTTGTTTGTTTGTTTATCAGGGAGTATTTCATCCAGCCTCTCCATGAGCTAGATTATTGAGGGAAATTCACAACAGCTTTCTCCTAAGTAACAATGAGAGATCTACAGTGCTATAAATATTAATACATGCCTCCTCTCCCCGTGCTGCCTCTGCAGCCCCACTCCCACCGGATACGCACCCTCTGCCTCTGCAGTGCTCTGTGGTTGTGGCTACTGCAGAGTCTGGCCGCTGAGGGTATCTCTTGCCCAGTGAGGTGAGTAACAGCTCATCAGCTAAGAAGGGAAATCAGGGCTTCCCGCGATGGCCCCCACCCATCAGTGGAAGGACCACTGCACAGTGCTCTTCCACTTACAGCATGAACATAAAAATCTTCCAAAATACAAAAAGAGTAAGATCTTAGTCTCCTGAAAGTAGTCCTTCACAGAGAAATGAAGTAAAATTGTCTTACTAGACCCTAGTTTTCTCCAAAAGTTAGAAATGCTATATTCAAAATAAGAGATAACTCAGCATTTACTGTGCATACTGGCTGAGAATCCGGGGGGTGGAGACACTAAAACATGGCCCTTGCTTCCCAAGGAATTCTTATAAAGTGAGCTAGAAAGATGTACACACGTAAGACAATATTTTACATCAAACTATAATAACAAATATAATTACTATAGGTTTAAGAAAGCATAATACAGAACAGAGACAAATGCTTAATTTGGGCTGGAAGAAAAATTAGTTGATTTATTATTTATATATAATTTTTTTTCTGAGCAAATACAGATCTTTCAAAATAATTTTTTTGTTTTTTGTATAACCCTTTCTTTTCCTAACACACACACACACACACACACACACACAGATCACATCACAATCATGGATTTCCTTTGATAGCACCATTAAGAATTTGCCATACGGGGGATGGTGGGAGGTTGGGGATTCAAGCAGTTTAAAATAATTTTAAAGAAACTTCAGCCCTGGGGCATCTACAGATAATAGCACGGCAATCTGTTCAGAGAAGGAAAGTTTGCTGCTGTTTTTTACATCCGTCAAGCATGTCTTCAGAAGGTACAAATCAGGATGTGCCTTATCCTGTATGTGAAAGAAATTTAAAATCAAGCTTGCTGAGATAAACCACCCTTTGCAACATTAGCTATGTAAAGTACTAAAAATTGAAATTATTTGTATTTAATTTCACACAATAAGACAATACCCTTAAATGTCCCCATATAACTGGCTCTCTTTTAAACAACATTTTGGCTTTGATGAAATGATTTTTATCAACTAGCTGTACAGCTGTATTTTCACTTCAATTTTTACTATAGCAAGACACAGGTTCCCTGTCTTACATATTCAAATGACCAGCACAGCACAGCATCAAAGTACAAAGGACACAGAATCCACCAGCATATTTGTCTGAGTATATTGGAAACCTTGAAACACCAAGTTATTTAATAACCAAGGAAATACAAGGATCAGTTCTTCTATAACAGGACAAGGGCAGGAACAAAGAGTGGGAGCCAGAGATAAGATATTCTGCCTGGAATGTGGGCAGCCTGGACCAAAATACTGAACACTGTTCAGGTTATCTCCATCAGACAATCTGAGTAAGCCCTGTGCCTCTGTGCTCCCAACAGACTGTCTTCTTACAAAGCCACCTTGCATCCATGTTAATCTCAGAAGAGTACGGGCTTTTTAATATTTATGTAATAGCAGGAATTTAACATACACACACAACAAAACAGCCTGGCCAAACAAAGATGGTGCCAGGGCTGGCTGCCTAGTTTGTAAAGAATCCAGATGGTAACTTTTCTTCCTCTGTGTCCCTTCTGGACTTATTCTTTTGTATTTCTTTGCTTATTAGTATTTATATTCTACAGTTTACAGGATTGTCTAAAATGAAATTTGAAGGCTAACTATTGATTTTCTCCTGGGGGCAGAGATTATGGAGAATTGTGCAGTTATTTTGCTACCTCAATAAAATGATAAATGGCTCCCCAAGGCTTTGGAAGACTGAATTAATTTGTTAATCACTATATGCTTTGTGCGTATTTGACATACTGCATTTTAAAAGACTAAGTCGTAAATGTCTACTGGGCAAAATTCACATCTCTTGGCAAACAGGCTGATCTCTCCAACAAAACCAACTACGACTGAATGCAGGTTAACACATGAGCAGTTCAGAGATCTTGTCCTTCCAAAGAATATTTCCTCGGCAAAGCTTCCCAGGAGTGGGAGGCTGGAGCAGGCCTCTGGCTCTAGGTCCAACCCAGCTGCAGGGATAAGGAGATGGCTACAGGAAACCAAAAGATTATGCCTCCAAGGCAGGACCTGCCCCTCAGCTGTTCATTTGCCTTTGCTTAAAATAGAATTACATTTGAATATTTAACTTCTGATTCATTCATTCATTGATTCATCCAGAGAGGACAAAAGTAAATAAAAAGGAGAAAGGAACCGAAGACCAGTAGAAAAGTTCAGTTTTAAGGTCAAGGGAATGATTTTGAGTGTTTTTGTTCACCAGAATGAACAAGGAATAAAAGTGAAGGAATAAAAATGGAAAGCTTTCATAATATATTTGGAACATCTACATCTTTGAAAAAAAAAGAACGTGTAAATTTAGTAATGACCCTGCCTTGTTAGAGGCAGCATATTAGCCTTATGCTGATTTTATGGCACAATAAAGCCACATTCCTAGTGTGATGTTCATTCACTATACAGCAAACCAGGGCCTTTTGTATAGTCAGAATGAATACTATATTAGCAAACATTTATAGAGCCTCAAAAATAATTTTGGTATTTTAAATGATTATAGAAGTTTAAAACTGATACACCTGAGTTTTATAAAAGCCTAGTAGAAACAGGCATACTTAGATGTGAAAGGTAATATCTGATTATAATTTGTTCCCAGAGGCCTATGCGCCCTATGTCACTTTTACACGCGAAACAGTAAAAAGTAATGCCTTAGATCCTTCTCTACTATTTCATTTAAAACATATTTCTCAGCAATTTACTTAATGAATTTTGATGCCTCTTTACATGGAGATTTGATGATTCCATGTAAAGTTGTATATTAAAATATGAATCTTTCTAGATGAAAACACCATATCTTTGCTTTGGTCCAAACCCAAATATTCAGTGGCTTGACAAAGTCCTCGCAGTAACCAGCAGTATTGACGGAATTCATAGTAATCACAGTACGCATCCTGGAGGGGACTGTGGAACCTGCTGCCCCCACCTCGGTCACTCCTCACTGTGCTCCCAGAGTGGACCTCCCTCCCTCTGCCCAGGAGGGAGCGAACACTGTGGGGTTGTGCTTTGGTCTGAGATGGGGAACAGGACCATGCTCTGTCGAATGCCAAGCTTCATGTAATGGAGACTTGCTGTTTCACCACCTAAAGAAGCTCAAATATTTGTTGTTGTCTTTTAAATATATGTATGTGTGTGTGTGTGTCTGTGTGTGTATATATATGCATATGTGTTTGTATATATATATACACACATATGTATGTATATATATGCATTTGTATGCATATATACTCGTATGTGTTGTATCTGTACATATATATATATTCATACATATAGATATATATTCATCCTTATCACTTATAGGCATCTTGCTCAGGAACTTAAAATTAGGTAAAATTGTCAATCTTTGGCAAAGCAACTTGTCACATGGTACATTTCTTTCTCCAAGTAGTCACAGCCTAATCCATGATCCTGGGAGGAATTTTAGGAACCATTTATGTAAATAAAGCGAAGATGAGGCATACCAAAGATGAGGCATATCTCCTCAAGTAAAAGAAACCTGGTTTCTTTTCAGAGCCTGACAGATAACCACCGTTTACTGAAGTAGAAATAACTGACATGTGTGACCCCATTGATAAAGAACCCCTGGAAGGCTCTTAAATTCCTGAACAAGTATACCCGGAGTCCAGAAACCATGTTGGAATTTACAGCACTGTGTCCCCTTATCCACCGGGCTCTGCTCCCTGGAATTCCTGGTGCGGCTCAGCATCTGCATCTTACTCCAGGCTTCTTTATCACCGCCACGGCCCTTCCAATCTCCCCGCACCCCTGTCCCTCACTCTTCTTTTTCTCTCGCAAATGCTTTCTTGTGTTATTTTCTTCCCCAGGAATTCGATAATTCACATCACAACATGCCCAACACTAAAAAGGCCATCAGATTGGCCAACGCCGAAACACACAGTATAAGACTCGTCAAACCCCATGCAGCTCCTCAGAGCTCTCTGCCACGTCCAAGGTGAGGAGGTAACCATGGTGATAGTTTGGATCAACCAAACAACCACACACGAAGAGGCTTAAGGAGCAAATTATATAACTATATTGTGAGTATAGAGGCGAAGCTCTCCTCAGATTAAGGGATGAAGGTTCAAGGTTCCTGTTACCTAACTAATGTCCCTTACGTACAAAATACTAGTGACTCACTTCGCTTACACAGTAATATTTAATGTGTTTGGCACAAACTTGTCTAGAACATTGCTCATTTAAAAAAAGGTAAGCAATCAGCAATAGAGAATCAGCTGTGCCTAAAAGTCACCCCGCCTGCCCTCTCTGTTCTGTTATATAATCCACCCTGATTTGGAGGAACTTTGCTCCTCTTAGTACAGCAAGTTTCCTTGACCCTGTGTGTTCCAGGTCAGCCCTACTGTGAAGTTCTGTTCCATGTGACCTTTGGCCAACAGCAAGGAGTTCAGGCTGTTTATTGAGATTGCGAGGATAACGCCTGTAAAATCGGAACACTATCACCTGATGCAGACCCACCCTCCCCCACCTCTGCGTGTGAAGAAGGCCACTGTGGAGAAAGGTCACACACACTATCAAAGCTGCGTGGGTGTGATAGCCTATTTCCTCATCTGCACACATCCTCGGACTGCCCCGTGTGAGTTTTCTTGTTCTTCGAGGCTTCTTCTGCTATATATTTTATTTTGTTTCACTAAGATACGCTTGTTACACTCTAAGGCCTTTCTTCTGCCCATGTCCCCAGCATCGCCACAGTGAGATGAAGAACCAAGAAGACCCAGCTACTCCTGACATGAGGCAGGGGGATCACAAGTGTGAGACCAGTCTGAGCAACTTAGTAAGACCCGGTCTCAAAATAAAAGTTCAAAGGGCTGGGGGTGTAACCCAGTGATAAGAGTGTTCACATAGCATATGCCAGGCCCCAGGTTTAATCCTTGGCACTGTTTAAAGAAAAGAAGAACCAAGTAGGCAATGCAGGCGAGAGCCTGTCTGGGGCATGGGAGCTCTGGGTGCCTTTGTCTCTTTGTCTATTCCTTTCGTTGCTATCTCATCAGCTTCCTGTCCTCTCCCCAACAATAAGTAGAATATGGCTATAACCAAGAAAAATAATATTCCTCTCTATTGATAGTTCATTGCATTGGATACTTTTTGTTTTTTGTTTTGTTTTTCTTTTGTTTTGGGGATACTATTTTTGAGACAGAGGAACTTTTTTTGGGAGGGGTACTGGGAACTGAACCCAAGGACATTCTACCTCTGAGCTACACCCCCAGCCTTTTCTTATTTTGAAGCAGGGTCTCGCTAGGTTGCTGAGTCTAGCCTCGAACCTGCAATCTTCCTGTTTTAGCCTCCCAAGTACAAGGATTACAGGCATGCACCGCCACCACCACCTGGCTCAGAAGAAACCTCTTAATCCTCTAGTGATATATTTTTTCTTTTTCTTCATGTGGCATCAAGAAACTATTTATTTATTTATTTATTTATTTATTTATTTATTTTGAGGTACTGGGAATTGAACCCAGGGACATTCTACCTCCGAGCTACACCCCCAGCCCTATTTTTTATTCTTTATTTTAAAACGGGGTCTCACTAAGTTGAGGAGGGCCTCACTAAGCTGAGACTGGCCGCAAACCTGTGATCCTGCTGTCTCAGCCTCCCAAGTACCGGGATTACAAGCATGCGCCACCACGCCCAGCTTCATACTTGATATTTTTGCAATAAACCCAAAGCCCATTCAAAGGGACAGTCACCTCTGGATGAGAGTCTCATTGTGATGAAAATAAACACAAGATACTGCGCACCCCAAAATGTATACGGAGAGCAAGGCTTCATACTGCTTTTCTAGCAGGAAAGACAATCATGGACTCACCCACCCACCTTCCCTTGCCTATTTATCACTCTGAGCATACTTGGTAAAGAAGACCACAGTTTTCAATAAAGTGTAGACCACAGAATAGCTGTGAGGTGATTTGCTTGCATTGAACTCTAACCTTTCAGAGCTAACAGCCCTTATCAGGATCAAACCCCAGACATTACAGTATGTCTCAACCACTGACACTCAGGCCTGAAAAGGGGCCCATGACGAGACCGCTCCTAAGTCACTCAAAAAGGAGGCGGGAAATACCCAAACGCTCCAGATTCTCACAAGTTCCACTTCTCTCTTCATTTTTGGAATTTTTTAAAATAGAAGATCAATGATACTGATAATCTCAGTTTTCCTCTTTCTTAAGGGAAATTGCGTTTTCTCAGATTCATAGAATCTCAGCAGAGGAAGAGATCTTAAAAGCCATCTCACCCTCGCCCTATGCTTTAGTGCACAAATTATCTTTTTGTCACATCGAAGAAGCAGTACCTGCTCTCGGTGTCAACCACTCCAGCAACGAGGCACTGAACTACATCACAGCATTGTCCCTCGCACTTGGGGCAAGGGGCAAGTCAAACTGATGCAGAGTTCTGTGTTTTGTATGATCTTAAGAGACTAGAAACCCTAAACCTTAAAAGATGATGACATTCCCTGCCTTTCAGGCAATATGTAATTTAATTTTTATTTTTTTGTACTGGGGATTAAACCCAGGGGCATTCTACCTCTGAGCTACACCTCCATCTCTATTTTACCTTTTATTTTGAATCAGGGTCTCACTAAGGTATAGAGTGTCTCACTAAGCTGCTGAGGCTGGCCTCGAACCTGAGATCCTCCTGCCTCAGCCTCCCAAGTACTCAAGCGTGTGCCACCACGCCCTGTTGTAATTTAAATTTTTTAAATATCAAATTGTAAAATAGGGAACAAAATTAAGTTCTAAGATTTTAGATAATGAAAAATTTTTATGTTTTCTTTTATAGATCTCAAATGTCAAATTTTTTTTTTTTTTTTTTTTTTGCAGTACTGGGGATTGAACCCAGGGGCGTTCTACCTCCGCATTATACCCCTGGCCCTATTTTTTATATTTTATTTTGAAACCAGGTCTCACAAAGTTGCGGAGGGCCTCACTAAGTAGAGAGAGAGAGACAGAGACAGACAGGGAGAGATTGAGAGAGAGAGAGAGAGACTGAGGCTGGCCCCGAACCCGGATCCTCCAGTCTCCGCCTCCCAAAGTACTGGGATTACAAGCGTGTGCCACCACGCCCGGCTTCAAATTCTTTTTAAAAAATTCTCTAATCCCCTTTTGGCGGTCAATGCCCTTGTTTTGCTAGCCTCCTGTGTGCATGGTAATTTGCTGATGGGAAGTTGGGCATGGTGGCGCACGCCTGTAATCCTAGTACTTGGGAGGCTGAGACAAGAAGATCGCAGGTTCGAGGACAGCCTCAGCAAGTAGTGAGACTCTCATCACCTAGCGAGACCCTGTTTCAAAAATAAAAGTAAAAAAGGGGGCTGAGGGTATAGCTCAGAGCTAGAATACCCATGAGTTCAATCCCCAGCACTACCACACACACACACACACAAAATCATAATTTGCTGATGGGAAATCCATCATGGACATTCTAAATCTTCCATTCCTCAGACTAAACATTTGTCTTTTCACCGTTCCTCAGAGATCATAGTTTCCAGATTTTCACCTTTCTCTTCTAGTGTCCCACTGTCCTTCTTTCCGAGTATCAATATGTCCAGGTCAGCTGGAATCCAGACACTGACCAATCTTGCTCTGGGCATTTCAAGAAATGCCCTCTCCAACTCTGGTGAACCATTCCAGTACTAACTTACTGAGTTCATACATAGTCGAATCCCCTGATAGTTTTGTAAGCATACATCCTTCCACTTTATGGTACCTCTTTGCAAATTAGGAAGATGTCCCTGTTTGGATGACTACAGTCCCTATGCAGGCCCTCAGCCAGGTACCTTTGTGCAGGACACAGAGGGCTTCAGCCTGCCAGTTGGACCTGCAAGCTGCTATTCTCCTATATTTTCATAATGCTAATCCTTTGGAACTAAGGGAAGCCTTTATATCTCTCCCTTTTACTTCTTATCTTGTTAGATTTGGCCCATTGTTTCATCCTGTCAGCTATTTTGGGTTCCAGCATATTTGCCCTCCCACCCAGCTGCAGAATCATCAAGACATCATGAGTTGCTTGGTGGGGCCAGCTCAGTGGCCCTATCAAAAGGAAGTGAGGCCTGGCGGGGAAGTTCTTATTCATTTCACTCTGACTTAAATGACCGTCTCTTCCCTTTCTAGGGGCTCCTGATATTTATCTATACCACAGATTTTTCAGTATCGATATTATATTTTCCATTTTTGGTCTGAGTGGTCTCAACTTCTTCTCCTTTCTGAAAACTAGGACATTTTCTGATCCCCATCCAGTGTCAGGACACATTTCCTGGGCTCTACAATTCCTCAACAATCACTGGTAGCCGTTTTCAGTTGAAATCACACAGAGCCAAGGGCAGAGGCCACGTGGTATTTCTTTTGAAGTAGCTCAACCGGGGATTTTACAGATAGATGGAAACATTACTATGATACAGGGCTTATTTTTTTTACTATGGTTAGAATTTCCTTTATTCACCTTTTTCAGGAAGGGCAAACTGTCATCCTTTAGTTTAATGCAGGATTTTTTTTAATGTAACAATAAAACTCCAGCAACTACAAAGACAATGATTTTCAAAATATATATAATTTTATATTACTTTTTGGTTTTGCCATATTTTTTTCTCATTTGGAACCCCAAACTATTAAAAATGCAATTAGTATCCCATGGGTTAAAATTTCAGCACAGTAATCTTATTGCAATTTCCATAATTATATAACTGTAATTATATAACTTTGTGACTAATAAATTATTTTTAATTTATACTTTAACTTATCAGAAAGAGTAGACTATACTAAGCTTTTTAGCTCAAAATCATATAGCTGAAAATCTAGTCTCTGTGTAGAATTGTTTCTGATTGGCACAGAGAATGATGATGTGGAGATACATTTTTTTCTGCCCTATATGAGCTCTTTCAGACTTTAAAGATATTATACCTTCAGAAAGAATCCATCTCACCCAGAAAACTTTTAATTTACACACTTACATTGTCGAAAGCCAGGCCACCCTTTCTGTCTTTTCATTTCTTATTGCCTACACAAGAAATTGTAAGCATCTGCTAGAACCTTGTAATCAAAGCCTTCTCAATGGATGCTTTGCACGGAAACTGCAGTTAGCTATAACACAAAGCCAAACGAAGAAATCTAGGGTCCAAACAGCAAAGAATTTTTTTCTCCAAAGTTGGTTTGGTGTGAGGACACAAACCTAACTTAGAGTTGAAAAGTGAAAAGAGGGTCCAGGAATGGGAGGGACTAGAAAAAGCTGTGAATTAGAACAAAACCAAATAAAGAAGAAGCCAAAGGTTTTAGCCTAATCAATGCAAGACAAAGAAGGTGACCTAACTGAGGGAGTTGGGAGGGGGGTGGAGGGAAACACACTATAGCAAATGATGTACATACACAAACTTGTAAGACTCAATCACTATCCGGAGCATGAAAGGGAGGGAAGGGGGAGGGAATAAGGTGGGATTGGAGGGAGGGCTAAATGAGCAATGTGTGCATGTATGATGTTGATACCCTGACATATATCAAAATGTATAATTACAATGCACTAATAAATGAACATAAAAAAGAGACTACTATTAGTAGTAGTAATAATAATAATATTAACCAATATTGTTGAACATTTAACCTATTTTAGATTGTGCTAAATCTATTACATCTTACAAGTATGATCCTAATATATTCTCATCGTGGCACTATCAGAAAAGGTCTAATACAATCCTTATCTTACAGATGAGAAAACAGAGCACTAAGATCTTAGGTAACTTGTTCAAGATCATACCACTAATAAGGGACAGGGATGACCCTGTGATTTTGATTTCTTCCTATTCTTCATAAATGTCCTATGTGGTTTACTTCAGAAATGCAGTTATTTTTGTGTTTTTCTTCTTCAATAACAGACTCGGGTGAACAGAATGAGAGCAACTCTCCCCATACTTATCTACTGATAATGTGAAGGCTTTTTTAATTCGTTTTTCAGTTAATTATTTTTTATTATAGATAATGAGCACCAATAGAAGCAGCAAACAAAACAAAAGCTAGAACCTTGATGCCAAACTCCATCTAACTCCATGGTCCCCAGCATCTCAATCCCCAATTCAGTAAAGTTATTCTGTGTTCCTTATTCCCTTTTAAAGTAGCATTACTGTATCTATATGCACTCCTTACAAAGTACCCATTTGAAGTTTCATTACTTCAATTTATCTGTTATCCCACATCTCTGTAGTTCATTCTTTTTTATTGATATGGATAATATTTCATGGTGTATATATTCATTCCTCCACAGTATTGCTGATGGGCATCTAGGCTAGTTTCTAGTTTTTTTGCTATCATGAACAATGTTGCTATTCATTTTAAAATACACATCCCCTGTTACTAGTACACAAGTTTCAGGAGCAGAGTTGCTGGAGTGTAGGGTACATGATGTTCAACTCTAAGAAGTAATGTTAAACTATTTTCTGAAAAGATTGTACCAATACATGCTCCTACCAACAGTATTGAGATACTATTGCTCATGTTGTTTTCAATACTTGACAATATCAGATTCTAAAATTTTTGCTTAGCACATACATATAAAATAATATTTGTTCCAGGTTGGATTTGCCTTTCCCTGATCACTAATCATATTGAATACCTCATTTGTATTGTCTAAATATTTTTCTTCTTCTGTTAAATGCTCTGATCCAAGGACCAAATCTTTGCCAGAAAAAAAGTTCTTATTTTAGCCTTGGTTTTAGTAACTGTACAGTTAACTCAAGATCTAGTAGAAGCCAGGTATGGTGACGCACTTCTGTAATCCCAGTACTTGGGAGGCTGAGACAGAAGGATCGCAGGTTCCAAGCCAGCCTCAACAACTTCCTAAGGCTCTCAGCAACTTCACAAGACCCTGTTTCCAAATAAAAAATCAAACAGGGCTGGGGGTGTAGCTCAGAGGTAGAAAGCCTTTAGGTTCTATTCCTAGTACCCCCCAAAAAACTAATAGAGATGGAATAGTAACCCCACTTCATTACAGCACCTAATAATTACTTAAGGATTGATTTACTGTCTTTAAATCTTTTACTTTCTTTTTTCTAAGTATCTTCACCATATTGTATAACCAAACTCAGAGGGCCCTTTTCATGAAAAAAAAAATGATTTGCAAAGAATCCTCAAGTTTAAGTGTCAAAGTTCCCCAATGTACATGAATTTCTTGTAGCCAGCAACAATCACAGCTGCAGGTCAGAAGCATGGTGCCTGATTCAAAGGCTGACCACTGAAGACCAGTTTTTGCCTTTATAAGGATGTCATATGCACTCTTCCATTTGACAGGAAGTCATTAGTGCATACAAACGCTATTTTAAGGTCTGGGGATATTTAATCGTACCCTAATCTTTATTCTTTATAGTTTCAGATGTCAGTGTCCAAAACTATTGTCCAAAGTGTAACAGAAACAAATCCGGAGGCAGGAAGCCCAGACAGAGCCCCCTTACAGACACCTGTTGCTACTTGAATCAAAAGCAGTACTCACAAGACAATGCATGGATGTAGACAAGAGAGCAGTAAGGGTAGCCACTGGCCCTGCCTGACTAATATAACAGGGGATTAAAATTCCACCTGCTGCCCCTAGCACCTTAAGAGGCTCTGGAGTCATGGGAAGAAACAGGGGGAAAAATACATAGATAGTAAGAAACAGGGCACAATCGTGGAAAAGATGAATAAGAAAAGATCTCTAGGAAATAGCCATAAAATTCTCATTTTACTGCCTAAAATAACAGATTCCTGTAAAACTTTTCTTATTACAACAATGCATAGTGAGGATCATTTGCAGCAGAAGGAAACACAGAGGAGAAATGTGCCTTTTAAAATGCCCTGCACAGGAAACCATTATTGAACTCGGAGAGACTGATGGATATCACTGTAATTAATGTAATTCAGTTTCCCTCACTGGTCTGTGGTACTAGTATTTTCTCTTATCTGATAAAAAGGCCCGATCCTTCACATAGCACCTGGTGATTTTGAGAGCCCCCAGGTGTGCATAATCTGGCATGAAAAATGGTAAGTTACAAGTGGTGATGTATTTCTTTCTTCTACACTTAATCAGGACCCTGTCACCTGGATACCAGAGGGCAACATGTCACCTTTATTGGGCACCTTACATTTGTCAGACCCTGCTGCTCTGTCTACTGAACATGGTCTGATTCAATAGACATGTCTGCTGACTTATTTTATTTCTTATTTTTTGGTACTGGGGTTTGAACACAGGGGCATTCTACCTCTGAGCTACACTTCCAGCCCTTTTTCTTTTCTTTTTCAATTATTTTTCATTTTGAAACAGAGTCTCACTAAGTTGCTGGGGACTTCCCTAAATTGTTGAGGTGGGCCTTGAAACTGAGTTCCTCCTATCTCCCCCTCAAGTACTGGGATTACGGGCATGTGCCACCATGCCCAGCTTTCCACTGGATTTTGAGAGACCAATGTTAGCCCCTGTTTGTTTTGAAGTGAAAGAAAACACCTCTTTCTAAAACTCAAAAACAATTCTTTAGAACTCTTATTAGGAACAATATGTAAGTCAATAGTTTTTAGACTTAAGAGTAGGAAAGGATAGATTATATAAAACACACATGCTAACTTACAAAAGTAAAAAAAAGGCATAAATTCAATCTCATCAAAATTAAAAAACTAAGTAATTTGTTGAGACACATTAAATAGAATGGGAAGGCAAATGACAAACTGAAAGAAGATATTTGAAATGTACACAACCAACAAAGGATTAACATCAAGAATATATAAAGACATTCAATAAGAAAAGCAAAACTATCCCAATAGAAAAATAGACAGAAGCCATGAACAGTCATTCCGAAGAAGAATCACATACAGCCAATAAATGCATGAATAGATGTTTAACCTCAGTGATCAGGCAAATATAAATCAATGCCACAATAAAATGCCCTTTTCTACCTGTTCAGTTGGCAATAGTTGAAGAGTCTATTAACACCTTATGTTGGAGAAGATACATATTCACAAGGCATTTTTTAAATTTTGCTGGTGGCAGGATAAGTTGATAAAACTATTTAGAGTATGTTTTAGCATTAGTCCCTGAAGTTGAACACTGCTAGAATCATCAAATCAGCAATTCCATTCTTAGGCCTATATGCAAGAGAAACTCTGAACATGCTAACCAGAAGACATTTACATAGATATATAACATGGAAATAACCCAAATGCCTGTCAACAAGAGTATAGAGGAACAACCTTGACATAGTCACATAATGACAGATTAAACAGACATGAACTGCAACAACATACAATAACATGGATGGAATGGAAAGATTACCAAAGGATGATACCCTTTTATATGAAATTTAAAATTTTTAATTTAAAACTATACTGCTTAAGAATAGATAGAGATGAGATGAAAGTTTTTAAGAAAAAAAAAGTTAGCAAGAGAACAATGAATACAGGATTAGAATGTGGTTACCTCAGGAAGACAGAAGCAAAGAATGAGTCCATGGCGGACCACTGACTAGATGAAAGCTAAAGGGTGATAGGTTCAAGGACAATTGTTGCATTATAAATAGAGTATCTTTCCTAGATCAGTATGTGTCATGAACCAAGGATTATTTGAACCAAGGATTATATTTAATCCAATATTAGCCAAAAACACAAAAAAGTATCTCATCTTTTGGTGACAAACTGTTAGCCATGCCACATAGCAGGGCCCAAAATTTTCTAGAAGAAAACTTAACAATCATTTTCTTGCCATCTTCCCACCTTCCACCCCACAGATATATCAGACACAAGTAGAACCAAAATAAGACTTCTCTGATTGATACATCCCATGCGCACTCCTGATACTAGTCAAGTTTGCTCTGCTGGGCAACTCATTCTATGGGTAAGTTCTCCAGCAAGAGACTTCTGTCCTTGACTGTCATGGAAATGCTCATAAGGTGTCAAGGCCAGAATCCACTCGGTTTACCTCATGATCCGGCTCTGTGACATGCAGATGAGCCAGAGTATCAAACAGAGGACCACGTCTACAGAAGGGAAGATGACCATGGCGGTCATTGGCTAGTCACTCTCCATATTTCATTTCTAACGTGGCTCATTTTTTTTAACCAGCCCTTTTATTAACCTTATAATCTGCCAAGTTAAATGTATTATTTACGAGAGGCATTTGAACAAAAAGTACCCAGCCAACTTTGCAGTCACTCTTTTGGTGCCCCAACTGGAAAGAACAGATAAGCCTTGTTTGTCAATAGAATAGAAATACCCTGCTCTGAGAAAGCTTATCTCCCACAGCACCCCCAAAACTGTGTTTCTGTGTGCTCTTTCAAAAAAGAAAAAAAAAGTAGAAATTGCTTTTTCCAAAGGAAGCATTGATTGTGAGATTTCTTTTTGCCTATAAAAATAGAAATTTGGAATATTCACAAAAAATATAAAGTATTAAATATCCAGTTTCCCCCAATATAGAAAAACAAAGTTGTGTTAACTTCTGTTTTTTTTCCCCTCTTGTTATTTTTGTTTCTCTTAATGTATACATACACATATTGGTTTTCTTATTTTCCTATGTCCTCCACCTCCCCTAATATTTAGATCACATTGTCTTATATCTTATTTTTATTTTAATTAGAAAATACATTAGCATCCCATTTTTCATTATTCTTAGAAATATTTAACAATTTCATAATACACCATTATATAGATATATCAAATTTTATTTAATTTATATTAAATTTTATTTCATTATTTCCCTATTGTTGAACATTTGTTGTTTTCCTAGTATTGTGTTAGAAGACATGATGCCTTTGATACTTGCACCTAGTATATTGTATATATCTCTTATTATTTCCTTTGGGTAAATCTTTAGAAATAGAATTTCTGGATCAAAGAGTAAATTTTGAATATTTTAAAAATAAATATTCCAAATTGCTCTCCAGAAAATTATATCCATGTTTATTCCTACTGGCAGTACTCGTAGTGCCTCACAACGTGGGACATTAAAATTATTAAATTTCTGATGATTCGATGGGAAAAATAGACAACACATTGATTTCATTTGTATTTCTTTATTCTGTTTATTAACCATTTTCACGTTTTCTACTGTGAACTGTTATGTATCTTAATATTTTGGTATTATTGTATTTTTGTTCTTGATTTACAAGAGCCTTTTCTATAATGATGGTGACAACATGCTGCATATGCTGCCAATATTACTCAATAATTTTTGCTATTAAAATCAATTGCTAGCCGGGCATGGTGGTGCACACTTGTAATCTCAGTACTTGGGAGGCTGAGACAGGAGGATCCAGGTTTGCGGCCAGCCTCAGCTACTTAGTGAGGCCCTCCACAACTTCATGAGACCAGGTTTCAAAATAAAGAATAAAATATAGAGCTGGGGGTGTAGCTCAGAGGTAGAATGCCCCTGAGTTTAATCGACAGTACCGCAAAAAATAATAATAATCAATTGCTATTTTTATAGACACACACATTTTACGAATGTTCTTTATTTATATTGTCAAGTTTAACTGCCTTACCTTTGCAGTGTTTTTTCTTAGAAAACTTATTTTCATAACAAGAGCAAATATATAAGAACCTATATTTTCTTTCAGTTGCTTAAGGTTTTCATTTTAGTGTATGACTATATTATCCATTTGGATACATTTTCATCTATGATATTAAATAAGAATTTAGTGGGGTTTGCATTCAAATAGTTAACCAATTGTCCTGATATTGTTTATTAAATATTCTCTTTTCCAATTGATGTGTGATGTCACCTTACACTTCCTAAATGATCTCTTATAATATGATCCGCTCCTAGGACACTCCAGTTCCCTGGCAGGCTGCCCGTCTGTCGGCACCACTCTGACTTCAATAGTATAGCTCTGAATGCAATTTAATACATAGAAATTCTTCCTCACCTCCCCCTACTATTTTCTTTTTTCAAAAGTTTTTCCCCCCATGGCTCTCATTTATTCTTCCAGACAAAATCTGTTCTCTATTTTTTTTTTTTGCGGTACTGGGGATTGAACCCAGGGGCATTCTACCTCCAAGCTACACCCCCAGCCCTATTTTTTATTTTTATTTTTATTTTTTGAAACAGAGTCTCACTAAGTTGCAGAGGGCCTCACCAAGTAGCTGAGACTGGCCAGGAACCCAGATCCTCCTGTCTCAGCCTCCCAAGTACTGGGATTACAAGTGTGCGCCACCATGGCTGGCTTGTTCTCTATTTTAAATTGGTCCTCTAGAGAATAGCAGATACAACTTAGAAATAAATTCAAAAAACAGACTAAGGTAAGATAAAACTTATATCCATGTCATATTAACAAGCTGAGCTGATTTATTCAGAGATTTTTCCCTTTATCTGGATTTATACTAGAATTATCCATTACCTATATTATTGGAGTAGAATAGCATGCCGTAATAAAAACATTACCCAAACTTCATTTTAGTTAGTATCTTTAATTTCTTCCCTCTTAAACTTTTCACCAGTGCTATTAGAAAAATAAAACTAAGGAAAAGGTTTCAAATCTCTCTCTCTCTCTCTCTCTCTCTCTCTCTCTCCTTTCTTCCATCCCTTCCTCCCTCCTTGTACTGAGGTAACAACAAATCCCAAAGCAGGTTGATAATGCAGAGACCCCTCCAGCCCTCCAGCCTGTATAATCATTTTAATGGAAAATATTCCCTAAAAAAAGTTAACAGCAGAAACTCAAAAGCCATCAATCAAGTATTTCTTTACATGCTTTTCTTTAGAATTACAAAAATACAAAGGGAGAAGAAGCCGTAGAGCTTCAATTGAAAAATTAGTATCTGTGATAAAGTGGAATGGTGTAGAGTATGAGAGCTAGCTCCTGCCTCCACCAGGGAAGGAATCTCTCTATAACACTCTGTGGCCAGGAGACATTTTTCTTCTACACAAACACTTTTAGGAACAGGGAGCTCTCTGACCAACACCTGGCTATTGGAGTGAAAACCTAAAAATAGAAATTAGTAATTATCTAGCAGAATGACCCCAAGGTTGCTTAAAGACGAGTCATTGGTGATGCTCCTGTGAGCCCACATGGCAACTCTAGGAATAATTGCTAATGTGTTTATTGATGTTGCAACGTTAGGTGTTCCAAGGAAAAGCCTTGCAGATGAGAAGGAACAGCCACTACCATCAATACAGGCACTCACCGGACTCAGACTACAAGGAAGACTGAACAAAATGAGGAATTTAAAGAAGCCCGAGACAGAGGCCTTGCCCTTGAGAAACTTATAACCTAATCAAGCGGTCCAGTCACAAGCTCAGTAACACAAGGTCACATGGAATCAGTGCCCAACAAGTGTCAGAAGAAATAAATCTTCGCTGTGCTTTGTGAACCAGTTCATTTGTGGTTCCAATTTGCTTCTTACCCTTATTTGCTTTTTGCCTGAATGTTCTGAGCTTTTTATTTATCTAGATTTGTTGTATTATATGCATCTGATTCAGCCACTTCTTTCCCAGATACAGTCGAGATACTGTTCCAGGGTACAGAGAAGCAGTTATGAGCGGGGATACAAACAGCTTATCCACCAGCATCTATAAAATTCCTGCTCTGGCTTAGGGTCAAGCCTTGAACCTCCAGCCTACTGAGCCAGCCTCCCACTGACATCAGACTCCTTAGCAGCAGCTTATTTGGATGGCAAATATTAATCCCATTGCTCAATACTAAATCCTGAGATACTGCATAAAGACTGAAACGGGGTTCTCAACACAAAAAGAAACCAGGCATTTTCAAATATTTAAAAGCACACTGACAAAAAAAAAAATGCTGCAATACAACTTTTCAGAACTTTTCCTTTGTCTAGTTTGCTAATGATCCACCACTTTATCTCTTCTGAAAGCATTTGTTTTCCTATGATGTGCATGACATCCACACTGCCCCACGATCCGTATCAAATGAAAAACCTAACTGGTTACCTCGTTCTCTGCCTACTAAAATAGTGCTGTCTAATCAGGCATCTCCCTGCAGGAAACAGGCCTTCCTACAGCAGGAAGCGGAGGAAAGAGGACTGGAGACAGCAATCCCAGAGGCTTTTTTGCCAGAAAGGACAAAATGGCTCTTCTGGCAACTCCTGACTCAGGAAATCGCTGAATTAAGTAGTCAATCTGCAGAGTCATTTAGCATGTCATCTGCTTCCTGCCAACAGATATTTGGAAGCCTTTATATTTTAATTCAACTCTGTCATCATGGGGTTAGAGCTGTCACTCTCTAAGGACCTCAAGGTCAGAGATTTTTCTGGAGTTTCTACAGAGTCACTTCTTTTAGCTTCTTCCTCCCCTTTCCAAGCCCTAACAGTTTCACCTCCCCTTTGATTTGGCTAGGTCAAGCAAACCCTTGTCTTTAGAGCTAAAAATAAGTTGTGAGTGGGTGGGGAGAGGCCCTTACAGTGGAAATGTACTTGTGAGTGTGCAAAAGAATGAAGATACAATTGCAGGCTCCAGAGATACAGCAGTATTGTTCTCTTGGGGAGAGGGAACTGGACGAGAGGTCAGTAACTGGGGTTCCCTTTCCTGCTTTGTCACGGACTTTCTGTGTAATGTTATACAAACACTCTTCCTCCCTGCTCCTCCGCTTCTCCATTTTAGGAGTGAATTTAACAAGTGCAGGGTCATCTTCCTCATTTAGAGACCTTAGAGATGGGCAATGAATGCATGTCACAAACAGCCCTAGTCTTGTCCCTTGGGGAGATCGGTAAACACATGCTGTAAGTGACAAGGATTCTGCACGAGGACACAGCAGTTTCTTACAGCTGGTAAACATGTGTCCACAAAGTACCTGAAATCAAAGCGTGTAAAACAAATGCAGCAGGACCATGCGAGTCTTTCTATGCTCATATATTTGCAAATGGTTACCATTTGGGGAGCACTATGGGTAATCGAGGTGAGGGTAATTTTGCATCAGGAAGTTAGTGGTTTTTTTCTGGGGCAGTGGTCACTTTGCTCCTGTCTTGATGGGGACTCTATAGCTTCAGCACAGGGCCCAGAAAAAACATGTCCTGGTGTTGTGAATGGCAGAAAAGAGATCTCAATCAAATACCCATGAAGCACTGAGTTTGGAGTCTCCTAGGGTCAGGTCCCGTATCTTCCAGAAAAAGCCAAGCTGACCTTTTCATATACCATATGGACTTTGGTGCTCGCAGCAACTCTGTAAGGCCAGTAGAATTAACCCTATTTCAGAGATGATGAAAATGGGGCTTAAGGAGGATACACAATATTTCCATAGTTCACAGAGGCACTAAGAGATAGGGCTGGAATTTTTAATCTGTCTGATCCTAAAGTCCATCCTATTTCCATTAGATCATACTGTCTCCCATGTTCTATTTCTGTTATTCTCTATACCTCTCAGTTTCCTAATCTGTAGAGTTAATAATACCTAGTTTTGGGAGATTGTTAGGAAAATCAAAAGAAATTACACATATGAGGGCACTTTACAGAAATGTAAATTGTTATTCTAATAGCAATTCCTTACTCACGTCTTGATCACCAGTCTCATTATTACAAACACATGTAAAAAGTTCATCTTGGGCCAGGTATATGGATCTTGTTCAGCACATAAATGAAATATCAGTTTAAATTTCATTGACTTTAAAAAAATTTACCTATTTTAACCCAATTCAGATATATTTTGAGGTGCTGCATCTCAAAAATTCTCGCACATATCTACTTCTGCATTAACCATTCATTTGCCTTAGGTTTATTGCTTCAAATATGTCATTTAAAAATCCACACATTCTTAAGCACTATCATATTCTTGAAGAAAAATCTTGCACAGAAGTCAGCTATGGCTAATTAGGTATGGGCAAATTCATGGGCAAATATCAAAATAGGAGACTAAAAGAATAGAGGGATTTGTCCCTGTCCTGGTTTTCTTTGGATTTGCTGTAGTCATCACCTTCCATACAGAAGGAACAATAATACATATGGTGGAACGTGACCTTCCGGAAACATGAATAAAACATAAATAAGGATTGCTTGTGTATGAGTATAAACAATTTGCTATTCAAATTTGCTAACAGGGTTATTCATCAGGCAAACTCTCCTAAAAACCTTCCCATTAAGAACCAAATTTCAAAATTTAGCATTTCAAAGCTACATAATTCCAATACATTTTTGAACCGCCCAATGGAAAATGGTACTGATCCCACATTTGCAAAGCCTGTATCCGGTTCCATAATTCCTCCACTCTTTCCAGCTGCAAATCAATAGCCTCCTTTTCTTTCCCTGGTAGAAAAGCAGGTTATGACTTTGGGGCCAGGGGGAATGTGGAGAAGTGGGGGCTATAATGATATATGTAATTCACTCAGGACTGTGGGGCAGTATCAGAAATTATGTAAATCTTTACTTCACAGGATTTAGTTCCTACAGAGAAAAAAAGCCTTTCTGACATGAAGGATTAGCACACAGCCATATAACAAGCTAATTTTTTTTTTGTCCTGTCCAAATCTTTGAATTATTTTATGGGCTTTTATAATGCTGATAAAAATAGTGATTTAATGAAGTGCACTAAAGAAATAGAGAGAGACTTATGTTAAAAAAATAATTTTATATTGAGAAGTCCTTCCCTGCTCAGTTTGAAATTCTCTAGTTTGAGACATGTTGACTCATGAGACGTAAGGTCAGAACACCTGGGTTTGATTCAGACCTTCTGATTCCTAAATCATCTTAAGGCTTTGACTATTTCCAGCCCCACTTCTTCAGTATTTTCTAACTTCCAGGATCCTACTACCCACACTCTGGGACCTGGAGTTAATAATGGTACTTACAGGGTTGTTGTGAAGATTAAGGCAAATGATACCTAATATGTGAATTGTAGAGTCAGGCCAGAATGTAATAAATATACAGTAAACATTCGCTTTTGTTTTTGCTGTTATTATTATTTAGATAATGCTCACTCAATAATGAGACCTTTACTTTCAACTCCAATGCCATGTCATTTAAAAGTAATCAAAGTAGAACTAATTACCCTGACTCCTCAGATAGGAACACACAAATATCCTCAAAATCTGTGTTTACTCGCTAGCAGCTGAGCTCATGTGTTATCGTATCAGTTTAATTTCCTTTATTAAGAAAGGCCAGCAGCCAGTCCCAACGTGGGAGTCATTGCCCACAGTCTCCTGGGCCCATGGATGGTGTCTCAACACAATGTTCTCCATCTGCATTTAAGGAAGGTGTTTAGTAACTGAACCAGGGTCCAGCCAGGCCCCGGCTCTCACAGGAGCCCTATGGAACTCCTAGCAGAGGCCTGCTTTCCAGAAAAGTCAGTAATGAGCCTAAGTACTGGTACTGAACAAGGTCAGTCATAGAGTTTAATATGTCAACCTTATATGGCCCCTGAGGATGAAAGTAAGCATGTGACAAGGTATTCTCTCTGTCCTCAGGCTCCTCCATGTTCATGAAGGCAATTTCTATAACAGATATTAAATATTATCCATGCTGTAAACAGAAACATTTTGAAATTATTTTAGTTAGCCTTGTTTCTTGTTTTTTGGGGTTTTTTTTCCATCTTGAAAAGGAAACAGAGAGATTCTTGTTCAAAAAAATTATTGTTGGCCATCAGAAGTCATATGAAGGACAGGGTGAACTGATACAAAAGCAAACAGCCCCAGTCTCAGGGGTTTCCTACGCCTCACTCCTTAGACCAGGTATTTAACATAAAATTTGATTGAACAGGGAGCCAGGTTTTATTTCAGAAAATCAATCTTCAATATGCAGAAATTGTTTCAGTGGTGTTTTTACTCAATTGAAATCCATTTCACAACTATTCGACCCTCTCTGAAGGGCCAAAAACCCACACACTTGATATTTATAGCAAGTGTTAGAAGTTCCAGGTATTTCCTATAGTAAATAATCCAATCCCTACAACAGTTCTGTGAAGGTCATTATTGTCCCCATTTTATATATGAGGAAGAAGTACAGACACCTTAAATAACTTGCCCAAGTTCTCTCAGAGCTAGATGACAGAGCGAGTATTTAAACCCAGATCATCTTGTTCCAGAGTCCTTCGTCTCAACCAATTATCTACATTTCTTTCACCCCAAAAAAGAAAGTTAATATTTGGGTGGGGGGTTCTCCTGTGAGTTACACTCCAGCCCTATTTTATTTATTTTTTGAATTTTGAAACAGGGTCTCGCTCAATTACTGAGAGTTGCTAAGTTGCTAAGGCTAGCCTCAAACATATGATCTTCCTATCTCAGCCTCCCAAGTACTGTGATTACAGATATGCATCATCATGCCTGGCTAAAAGTTAATATCTTTCAAATTGAGGACAACACATAGCCTACTTTCTTTTAATAAAATTTTCAATGCCTTCCTTTAGAAAACAATTAAATGTACTATAATAATGTATCTTAGGAACCTAATTAATTAACTTAAGCTATGAGTCTGATACCTCTCTGTCTACATTACATCCACTAATCCCAAACCTTTATCTTCAGCAAGTGTGTGTGTATTATTAATATATTATATATTAATCTACATAAACATACACACACACACACACGTCAAAGAACACTGCTCCCCTACACATTTCCTTTGCAACAGCAATTTTTCCCTAGAGTAATTACCACCAACAGCTATGCAGGAATACTTTCAAAGGCCTGCTGTGCTGGCGGAGTCCTTAACCTTTACATCTCAGTCAACTTCTCCCTTAGAGTTCTTGGTTGTTTGAAGCATACTGCTATTTATACACTTGGAAGTTACGTGGCTTAGTCTATAATTATTTTTGCAGAAACCCTAACTACAATAGACAGCTGCATGAGTGTCGAACCAATGATTAATTTACAATTCATAATAGAAGACATTTATTGGTGAAGAGGTTATTATCAAACGTTGGAAATAACCTAACTATATATAGGCACCAAGGTCTCCAGTTGCTCGGGAGGTTAGGGCTTCCCTTTCAGTTGCTGTAAACACAGCTTCCTCCCCAGACTCTGTTTATATGTCTGCTTGTCAACCTGAGCCAGGCACTGGTTCTCCTTCTTTCACTGTGGCTGCTCCCTCATCCTGTTTATAGGCCAGGGAGGATGACCAGGGACGCAGAATTATTTTAACTCACCAAAGCCTTGGAGAGCCTAGCCAGCTTTGCTTGGTTCCAAGAGGATTCATTCCTCAGTTGGGTCTTTTAACAAGATACCGCTTTTCTTTTTTTGGGGGGTAGGGATTGGGGATTGAACCCAGGAGCATTCATTCCACCTCTGAGCTACACCCCCAAGCCCCTTGTATTTTTTCATTTTTATTTTATTTATTTTTATTTTATTTTATTTTTTGAAACAGGGTCTTGCTAGGTTGCAGAGAGCTTCACTGCATTGCTGAGTAGATATTGCTTTTCTAACAGCCAGTCATTTAAAATGTATTGGCCTATGCAAACATGTTACCATTATTTCAATAACACCAAGCCTGGATACCAAGAGTCACAGAGTCTCCTTGACTTCCTCAAAAGATAATTTACACTATAAAGTAGAGGCAAAGGACATTTTTATTTTTCACAGCTAGTCTCCTTAGACTCTCCTGCAGATCCTTTTTTTGAATAAATAAATAGCTACTTGACCCCCTACACCAGACCAATTAAACCAGGATCTCTTTTTAAAAGCTCCTCTTGGATTCTCCAGTGCAGTTAGGAGTATTAACTACCTCTCAAACATCATTATTCATTACAAACATCCAAATAAAGACGTGCTTTAGGTATGACTAGATGCATGCTAATTTTCACCAAAACCTTCCAGTTTTAGACATCATGAAGTGGCTATATTGGTTGAGTACAGGAAGCAGTGCTCAGGAATAGAGGTTATTCTGTGTCCTTCACGTCAAATTCCCCTTCATTTCATTCTTATGGTAGCCTAGACCTCTTAAAGAATGGGACAAGTTTCCCAAGGGTGAGCGTCCAGAGCCTGATAGCATGAAGAAGAAAGTGGGCTATGACTCTTCCTAGGGAATTCCAGTTAAAAGGAAAGAATCAGGCCCCCCTTGAAGTTAAAGGCAACTCCCTTCCAGAGATCAAAAGGCAGCCTTGAAAGAAATCATACAATGTCCTCAGTGTGAGTAAGAAAGGGAAGGTCAGAGATTAGCACAGAGATTAGCACTTGGAGGTCATATCTCTTGGACCGCCTTCTACCCACCCAGGATATCAAACAAGGGTCTTTAATGAAGACATGATGCTGCAGAAAATGAACTCAACATTGACAAAGAGCAAAGCAGACCTGACACAGGTGCTGGCCTGGCACTCACAGCCAGGCCTCTGTGTTCTGCTATTGGTTGGCAATGATTTCACCAAACACCAGGATCTACTTTTAAAAGCTCCTCTTTGATATTAGACAAGGCCTCTCTGTGACCATGATGGATGAAGTCAAAAACAAGACCATTCCATAATAATGTCTAATCACAAAAATATGAACATTATCCAAACAAGAAAAATAACTCAAATTTCCCTATCCTGGCTAATCTGAGTGACTGCTGCTGCCTTATCAATTATAGCTTTAACCTAAATCTAGTTGTCTTTGGGTCTAGATAAGATGTATTAAACTCCCCAACAAGTAATCAACTCCACTTTCTGACACCATCCAACCCAGGGCAGAGCATCACTTCCTTAAACCCTCCCTGAAATCACCAGACACAAGCTCCAATCCTATCATTGGTCATTTCTGACATCCACCATGGCTCCCCATGGTACATCACTGTGATGAGTCATAAAATGACCATGTTCAACTGCTGGTGTTCCTGGTGGCCTCTGTCTGGACAATGGTGTCTGCATTGATAATGTTTTCATTAAACATCTAAAATAGGCCCCTTCAAGAATAAGAGAACTAGCATATTGGCTCAAGTATTGCCAGTTTTCAAATGAGTGAGCAAAACATCTGTTATGGTTCGATATAGAATGTCCCCTGAAGAGCTTATGTATTACTGTTCTGAGTTGATGTAATTAAGTCATGAGGGCTGGAATCTCATCAGTGTGTAAATCCATTGTGATGGGTTTATTGGGCGGTGCTAACCCAGGCTGGTGGGGTGTGGCTGGAGAAGGTGGGTCCCTGGGGGTGTGGCCTTAGGGATTGTGCTTTTGTCTCTCTTGCTCTCTTTGCTTGCTCTCTTGCTTCCAGCCTCCATGATGTGAGAGCAGAACTTTGTTCTTTCCTCTCTCTGCTTCCTGCTGCCATGCCCTGAGCTCCACAGATTTGGCTTCACATGGGCTGAACCCTATAATCTCCAAAAAACTGTGAGAAAATAAATCTTCCTTCCTCTAAATTGTGTGGTCAGTTATTTTGGATTATATCAGTAAGAATGTTGACCGAGACATCTACTCATGTAATCAGGGCCATGCATGTACAACTGGCAAGGAGGTGCTGAGTCATTCTTAAAAATTGTCAGGAAGAAGAAGAGACAAGAGAGGGACTTGAAGAGGGGGACAGAATTGGAAGCCAAGGAGGAGAGGGACACAGAGACTATGGGAAGACTCCATATCATTTCTTGATTTAGGGACCTAAAGGTTTTGTTCTTCTCTTGGTTCAATAGCTTCATCTGTTAGCATTTTAACCACCCCCCTTTTCTTGAAGGTAACAATATTGGTAGAAGAAAGATACCTATTGTTGTTCTAACTTTCCACATTCTTCTGTTTGTTTTAAAGAGAGAGAAATGATGATCAGTCCACTACGTAGCCGAGTCCTAGAAACACAGAACAGGACTAAAATGCTGCTTGTGTTCTAAGATGGCACTGGATTCATGACACATAAAAATTTTAAAATAATACATAAATAGGTCACTGTTGACGTCATCTAGGGAGAGATGTATAGTGTATTTGAAGATTATTCAGTTGACTAGAAGAGATGTAGTGAATCAGACCAATAAAATAACCCCACTACTAATTATTGTTGCATGACAATTTTGTGCCTTTTTCTCCCTCTGACTTTCATTCCAGAGATTAATTGGTTTATATGATCAAACAGTACATCTTTGTGTTTCTCAAACAAGTCATATCTGCATATTTTAAATGTTCACTCACCACTTTATTCTTTCAGTTCAGTGGCTTTTTTAAAAAGTGAAGCTGTACAAATGTCTCTCCTTTTTTTCCCCTTTCAAATGAACTTCACAGAATCCACAATGTAAACTGAATGAAGAGCGAGTGCTCTGGTTAAAGTGGGGTAGGGCACGGAGACCCAGATCACTCTCCCCACCCGACCTTGGTGTCCATGTAGACCTTGGAGAAATTTCCAGGTCTTCAAAGAACATAATGCTGAAGCAATTGCTCTTCTCAACCACCTTCTTAGCTTGTGGATATGGTATCTACATTCAGATGTCAAATTGGTGTCTCAAACTTGTATGTCCATATCCCACTGCCCTCCCCAAGTCCAGTATACTCCTTTTATTAAATGGTGCCATTCTTGAACCTTCAAGGGAATTAGGACCCATGACCCTGAAGTAGGTCGAGCACCTCATGGGTTCATAGGATTTATTACGACAATTTATCAAAGTGTTTTTCATCTTGAGCTTTCTGGTAAAACCTAAGGTGATAGAGAAGACTAAACTAAAGCAGTATGTGAAATCCTCTCTTAAAATAAGGATCAGAGGGACTTTGTTATAATTATGCTTTTTTGTTTGGATTGATGTTTTGGTTTTTGTTCTCAGTACTGGCTTTTTTTTGTGAGAAGAAGCTCGAAGATTCTTGCTATGAAGAGAATAATAAGTTTCAAAGTATGCATTTTTAAAAAACCAAGTGTCTCCTTTTTCTTTTCTTTCTTTTTTTGGGGGGAGGTGGTACTAGGGATTGAACCCAGGGATGTTCTACCTCAGCCCTATTTTACATCCCAACCCTATTTTATTTTTTATTTATTTTTTTATTTCGCCCCAGGGGGGTGCATCATTCCTGGAAGTACTGCAATACCAGGTCGATGCATGGAGTGGACGGAGCAAGCTCCTATTCCATCTCCTAGCTCCAAAATCCATTTAATATATTGTCCTCAGATAGAGGACGTATCAGGGTCTCATTAAATCACTGAGGGCCTCACTAAGTTGCTGAGGCTAGCCTCAAACCTGTGACCCTCCTGTCTCAAGCCTCTCAAGTACTGCGATCATAGGTGTGTTTCACCATGCCTGGCTCAAGTGTCTCCTTTTCTTTTGGGGGGGGGTGCTGGGGATTGAACCCAGGGGCATTCTACCTCCGAGCTACGCCCCCAGTCCTGTTTTTTATTCTTTCCTTTTCTAAAAATGTTATTCTGTCAAAGCTTAAATGTGGAATTTACTTCAAAGTCCAAAGAACCATGATAACATTCTGAAAATGTTAAAACAAGCATTTCTTCAGCAGCATCTCAAGCCTAGGATGATTATTCTGGCAAAACTATAATAGCAGCAGATCTCCTTTGCTATTACTCTCTCTCTTTTACAGAGGCCAAAACTGAGGCTTACGCGTGTCCTTCCCCAAGCCCAGCAGCCAGGAAGAGGCAGAAGTAACATTTGCACTTGGACCGGGTGACCCCAGGGAGATGGCTCCTGGCCTTTTCACACGGGATCATCTGTTCAAACCATGGTCTCTGTGGTCTTCCCCCGGATCTGAACCTCTCATCAGTACCTATTTACATTAATCAGCTCTTCTCAATCTCTTGGGGAAAATTATACAAAATTTCTCTTTCTTCTGTATTGTTTCATTCTATTTCTAATCTTCTTACAAGACTTTGGCCAGTTACAAGACATTGAGAAGTTACAAAGAAATAAGCCCCAGATGGATTCCATGAAACGTACAATTCAAATTGTTGCTCAGCTACTCTATTAAAAAACCAATGAGGAATTGTGAAGGCCTAATATTGTGTACTGGTTTGAAGTCACGCCAAACTAAGGTATTTTCTCTGCCAGCTCCTCTGTAAATTTCTATTTGAAAACACTGAACCTCTGCCCCTTCCTCATCATGCAGGGGTATCTCTGGGGATGCAGGTATGACTCAGTGGCCTGATTCAAATTTCCATTTGAGGATATCGTGGAGCATTTGATAAAGGAGAAGAGAAGCCACATTGGTGCCAGCAGAGTGGGTGAGGGAAGAAATAGCTGAATTACATCAAATTGCTAGTTGGTTTTCCCCCCTTCACTAAATTCAACCATCTATGGGCCTCGCTCCCCTAAATCTGTTCCTGTGCATAGTCACAGCCATATTTAGGAATCAAATCCATTTTTCACTTCGAGGCTCTGGATTCCTGATTCATCTCAGTCCACATACCCTGGCAGTATCCACTTACACACACAGGCCGTGTGGCAAATGTTGCTCAGTAAATTAGATGTTTGGAGTGCCAAACACATTTTCCCCCTGCAAAGTGTGTTACAGATGGTGGTTCCTTATCCAGTCCAGAGAGCAAATGACTGTGGATACACAACTCAGGTGAGTGAGGATATTAAGAGATTTAGAGGCACTAGCTCTCTCTACCACCGTTTCCATGGTAAAGGGTATGCTATCAAGGGGTTAGGGAGGAGGGCCTGGAGTATGTCCCACCATCCTGGCACCAAGACTCCTCTGTGTCTCATGCTGCTAGCATTCTGGGGCTCTAATGGGAGCTGACATGTTCTTCTGGGCTTCTGAACTAGGGAGTGGGCAGCTGCGGCTTGTCCAGAGGGGAAGCCATTACCAGGGGTGATGTTCACTCCTGATCAAGGTAAGAGGAGGGCAGTGGTGGTGGAGATGCCAAACTATGGCTGCTCATTTAGACAGGCTGCTTACTATGCTAATGATTGTGGAAAAGAGGCCACCTCAAATCAAGGCAGGATTCGCCCCGGAGGAGGAGAAGAAGATGCCGGATATTGGTAAGCAACCAGCAGTCTCTGACCCCACACATATAATTTCAACTAATTACAAACAGATTAACTCAAAGCTAGATGTTATTCAGGGAACAACTAAAACCCTGTATAAGAAATTTCAACATAAACATTTGTTCCTGAGAGCACATAGCCTAAAGAATAAAACAGCAACATCCGGGGAACTTCCAAAACATTCTAAATATTTCCTTTTAATAGCAATCAGAAGGCAAACCAGGATGTATACATTTTTGCCATCTCTTGCATTAGGAAAGGACCTTCACTTCCACTCTTAACCAACTTGTGTAGAATTCAATTCTCCCTCTACTCTGATTTCAAACTATTAAAAACAAACAAAAAGAGCTTTCCACTGGAAAATACTTCATGCTTTCTCGTTCTCTCAGGAAGCCACAAGCAAACCAGGTCTGACAGCTGACCTCCACAGAATGTTTTCCCCCTCATTTGGGGTAGGAGAGAGAGGAAAAATTGACTTATGATAAATGGGAGCATTTAAATTCAAAATTTCCCATGGTACTCTCTATAGCTGATTTTTCTATGTTACTATATTCTACCATGGATGCAAGAAGGTGGAGTCAAGGGTAATGGGTTTCCGGCTTGGGTGTTTGGGCAGACAGAGGAGAAAATGAAAATTATTTCAATATTAGACAGATTTAGTTCGTGATGCCTATGGGATATGCAAGTAGTTAAGCAAATCCAAATGAATGCCTGGCACTCAAAGATACATCTAGCTGGAGTTAGTTTGAAAGTCATCGGATATAAATGTCAAAATCTGCTACAGTTGTGATTATCCAAGAAAAGGACAAAGGAAAGAACCTTAATAAACACCCTCATTTAGGGCAGCACTTCTCAAACTTGAATATACTAGTGGATTGTCTGAGAATCTTGTTAAAATGCAGATTCCTGGGTCTGGGGTGGGGCCTGAATTCTGCATTTCTATTAAGAGCTCCCAGGTATTGCTGATGTCGCTTGTCTTTGGACAACATTAAAGAGAGTTGCCAGGATTTTGAGGTCAGTAAATGCAGAGAGCACAGGGGAATGGACCTGAAGAAGAGACCCCAAAAGGAAGAGCAAGCAAATGAGCAAACAAACAAAAACTGTGGCTGGAGCTGTGGAAGCTAAAAGAGGAGAGGGTTTCAATGAGGACGTGACCTCGTGCTACAATGGGGCCAAGACTGAAAAGGATGTTGAACCTGACAATGAAAAAGGCCATGTATACTTCTATCATTATCACCCTGAAACTCATCAAGATGTATGATTACAATGCACCATAAATGAATAAATAAATAAATGAATAAAAATAATTTCTGTTTAAGCAATACAACTTTTAGAAATAAAATACAAATAAATAAGAAATAAAAAGGCCATGCAATGTACCTTGTAAACACGGTTTAAAAGCTTGAAGACTGACTTCAGTAGGTTGAAGAATTAAGAAAGTGAAGATAGTGAATATGATCAAATATGCTTTTGAGGAGTAAAAACACTAGCAGGGGCTCCACCATCACATTGGAGTTTCCCAAGAGGGGAGAAGGGAAACCACCTTTTGGTGAGATCCCAAGTGGTGTTTTGTAATTGTCACTATTAAAAGACCTTTGTGCCTCAGCCATGAAGATTTCAAAGTAGCAAAGCCTGTGACTATCATACGTGCTTCCTAGGTTTCTCAGTAAATGCTTCAACCAAAAGAATTTTTTTATTATTTTTTTTTGAAACAGTGTCTCACTAAGTTGTAGAGGGCCTCACTAAGTAGCTGAACTTGTGGCCCTCCTGTCTCAGCCTCCCAAGTACTGGGAGCATGCACCATCATGCCCAGCCAAAAGAATTTCAATAAATGTTCACGCAGTTGAAAACTGTGGATCATACTCATAAAATTATAACTAATTCATGCATACACATGTGGAATGTGGGAGAAATATGTAAAAATGACAATAGTTGCATTATTAAGGGACAAGTGACTTTCAATATTTTCTTAAAAGAAAGAAATCATATATCCATATACCTCCTTCATTTAAAAAATATTGGGACAAATATTTTGATATACAATAAAAGTCACAAAAAGAACCTAAAACCCTTTCTTACTTTTCAGCTACTTGATATAAACCACCAGACAATTTATTCTTTCCTTTTCCAAATAAAAATGGGAACAGTATGATACTAAGCATATTCTCTGATGATATATACAGGCTCATTTATTTCAGATAGCGTTATTTCCTTTCCATATTTATTCATTGCCAAGAAAATAAAGTTAAAGATTCTATTTGTAAAAGGATGAATGTTATTGCTTGATATATGTAGATAACTCACATTACAATTTACTCTTGGAATCCTTCCCTTTCTCATCCATTCATTAAAATATAATGCATTTCTGTTTTTCTCCCACTTAAAAAGCCGTATTTGGAAATCAATTAATGAACCACGCAAATCTGCAAAATTGGTTTAAAATGCCTAAGGAAAAAAAAAACCCTTTGGTGCCATTATATTAACAATGGAACTATTTCCATTCCAACACAATGGGAGAAGGATTTATTTCTGAATCATATTTGAAAGTAAATTATTTAATCAATTTTCTTAATAATTGAGAAATGGCATTTGCAAATTCATTTATTTTATCATTCAGAATTCAGGAGAGGCCACTATTTATCTCTGTTGATTTTGTCCTATTTAAACCAAAAGCCTAAAGAAGAACGCGTTCCTGAGACTCTAAATGCCTTTAAGAAAATGAATTGAACTGGCTCAGAGTACCTGCTACAGAGAACAGGAAGAAGCACGGAGCAAGGTCCTCCACAGCATGTGGAAAGCTGCCACTGCGTCTCCCAGCTGTAGACATCACCACTCATAAAGTACTATTAAAGACATGAAAAGGTCAGAGCAAAAGCCTTTGTTTTGGTAAGGCTCTGACCCAAGTCTCTGCCTGGGACACTGCATAGAACAATATTACTTTTTTCTATCATGTATATGATAACGATCAGCAAAAACTGAAAGAAAAGGAACAGATTACAAAGCAAAGCAGTAAATTAGCTCTGAGAGTTTCTCTTGCCATTCCTTTCCCTAAATTGGGTAGTATCACTTCTTTGATCTCTACAAATTGGTAAATGGATAGCAGTGTATATCAATACTTTTAATTAACGAATTGCAGAATCCAGGAATTGTTGGCTTCCATGCTCAGAATCCCAACTCCATTGCACATCTTGCCTCCCACTGCCTTCCTCTCGCTCTCTCAGCTGGTCTCTCTCAAACACTCCCTCTCTCTCCTCTCCCAGATGGTCTTACTGTTCTAAGATTAATATTCCTGTAACTTCCTTGATCTTTCACAAGGCGTTGCTGCAAAAAATTATCCTCCTTTATTGCCACGTGCTTTCCCATCCCTTGTAGAGTTGCCAATATCATTTTCCTTTGTTTTTCTGTTTATTCTTGTAGAGGAAGGGTGCTTCAAACGGCATATAAGTTGTATGTTCCACTAAGTTTCAGAGACATCTTGTGTGCCTATGAACTGGGGAGAAGGGTAGGCCTGAAATTCATGTGCATGAGGACCTGAGAGTCTCTATGACAATAATTTGGTTGTTGCAGGGGACAGACAGTTTTGACTCCAACACAGCATTTATCACCAGGCCTGATCCCCTGTACACTTGTGCCTGACCCTTATGGTGAAAGATATTACTCAAGATAAAAACAAACAAAAAATAGAAAAACTTTCTACCAAGAGTTCTGTTGGGGCACAAGCAGCAGTGATTTTGTACCTGTATGACAGAAAATAGCATCCAAAGGAGCATGTGTTAGTCCCTTCAGGTTGCTACAATAGATTACCACAGGGTGAGTGGCTTATAAACAACAGAAGTTTATTTCTCACAGTTCTGGGAGCTAGAAGGTCCAGATCAGGGCTTTAGTATGATCAAGTATGGTGAGGGATCTCTTTCAAGTTGCAGATTGACTTCTCTTTGTATCTTCACCTGGCTGAAAGAGAGCTTGCTCTCTGTCTGGCCTCTTCTTACAATGGCATTAAGCCCATTCATAAGGGCTCCACCCTCATGACCTGATCATCTCCTAAATGTCCTGTCTCCAAACACCATCACATCGGGATTAGGGGTTCATTGTATGAATACTGAGACAAACATTAGACGATACAAGGAGAAAGGTACTCTCTAACTCATCACACCATCACAGAACACCATCCCTTGCAGCACCCTTGGGCATCCTTTGTTCCCAGTAGCTCACTGAAGGCAGTTCCCAGTGGAGACAGTCATCCTCTTAAGAGTAGAGTAGCAAGAGTGTCCGACAGGTCCTACAAAACCAAGGGCAGTGACTCTTGGTGGATATGGAGATACCCAACATGAAGATGTTAGAGCAGAAAAAGAGGTCAAGAACCAAGGAAGATACATGGAAACTGAACATGACCCCATATCCCTGCCTTTGTAGACTGCCAGGAATATTGAAAGATCAGGGAATCAACTTTACAGAGGCTTAAAGTCCAGGGAGGAAAAGCCAGTAGAACATGTTTCAGCTCTCATTTAGTGCAAATAATGTATTTTGGAACCAAACTTCTCTTGGTTACTGAAATATACACACAAATTTCATTATATTCAGATTTTAAATGCAATAAATTTGCAATTCCAGAAAAAAATGCCTTATGCCATTTGCTATATACATAACAAACTAAAACAGAGCAAAAGTATCAGGAGAATATCATTTAGAGTGATAAATAAAAACTAGATGTAAAAACATCTTTTCCTACTTAATTTATATCTTTAGATATTTTAGTACATTTGCTTTCCCATGCAGTAGGATGTTAGAGAGGAAGTAGAAAGGCCCATTTTTCTGGGCGGTAGAAGAAAAGTTCTAGAGCCTAGAGGGAATTCTTTACTGAATGATGCATGATCATCTTTACTTAATTACTAGGAAGAAAATGGAGTATGGTAAGAGGTGACAAGATCCATTTGGCACTAAGAATCCTTTCAGGTTGCATGAGAGAAATTTATTTCCTCTTAAGAAGTACTTAAGATATAACTATAACCATGGACAGGAATGATGGGAATGAAGGAGCACCGAGTTCCCATCATGAACTATAGCATCTGCTTCTTTTCATCCTATGATAGAGGGGAAGAAGACACTGTCACAGAGTGCCCTGGGCATCTGTGAGTTGCTATAAGGAGACAGGAGAGTCATCAGATGGCTTACTATGGTGGCTGAACTTCCCACCAAGACCAGTTTTGCAGGTGCTATTTCTAAAGCAGCAAGCTCTGAGACTGGTTGACATTCCAAACTCAATTCTCATTCAGGGAGACACAACATTCAGCATTGTCTAGGGACCAGAGTTACATTTCCTAATACCCAGAGATTACCGAAGTATTTGTTCAACCTCTAATTTTCAACATTTCCCACTTCCCTCCCAATCTGCACATATGTTGATGCTATTTTAATTTCTTCTTTGGCTAATTTGGCTCTTAAAATTGGTGCCTAAGATAATTTCCTCAATAATGGAAGAAAGAAAAAAATAAAAGAAAGTCTCAAATAAATGCTTCCCAGCTAGAGTCAGTCAAATGGAATTGTGAGCGCGCCATGGTTCAAGACACCGCGTCTCTTGAAGATTACATAAGCATGTGATTTATAAGGCCTGCTATCTGTGGATCATGGCTGTGTCCTGGCAGAGACTTCAAATAGAAGTTTCTCAAGGAATGGTCCAGGAAAGCAGTGGACAGTAAATGATGGAGTATCTTCCTGAAGATCTGAGCTGAGAGAGAGGTGGAAGGGACATTTAGAGGTCAGACAATAGAGGCAACATGGGAAACCCAGGGGACTGCGTAGGTCCTTACCAATAGAGCCTTCCTGTCCATCACCCTTCATCCTTGGTTTTGAGTCACTTCCCTAACACAGCCCATCCTGCCAGTGGAGGATACCCCAGGGACACACACAGATGCTGATGTGTGGAAGTCTTGGCGGCAGCAAGACCATGTTAGGTTGCAGTCAGGACATTCAAATCTCAATGAAAAAAAATTATTTTCTTTTCTTTCTTTTTTTTTAAGCTGCTCAATAATATATTCATACCAACTGAACAGGAAGCAGACAAGTTCAGTACAAGTTCAGCTTCCACCCCACCTCTTCCCTCTGCCATTCAGTTTAAGACAGGCTATAGGACCTGAACTTAGTTTCACATCACACCCACACACACTTGGGCTCGGTAGTAAAGCAAGGTCAGCAGACAGTATATAAAACATGAACTACAAATCGGGGTTCTCTTGTATATATCGTCAGGTGCTTTAATCACCAGCAGATGCTACCTGTGGGGATTGTAATCTCTGGCTCCCCTCAGCTGTCCACCCCAGATGGCTGGTAGATGGGAAGCACAGGACCCTCACATCACAGGCTGAGTAAGCTCATCACGTTCTCAGTGACAAAGAGCCTCAAGTGACAGTGTGACAGCAAAAGCAGATGGGAGTCATAGTTTTAGTCATTTCCCATATTTTGCCATTTTTCACAAGCCAAGAAAACTGCTGATATTTGAAATAAGATGTCAGTGGCCAGCAGGGATCTCACGTTAAAGGAAGGAGCATCAGAGTGCATGATCTAATGAGGAAGGATGTCATTCCAGGAGCTGAGATGGACCAGGACACGACAAATGCTAGACTACATCACCCACGTGATAAACGAGACAGCAGCAAGACATACGGAAGATATTTATCCTTGATGAGACCGCACCAACATTTCCAAGTTTCCTAATATAGAAAGGATTTCCATGGCCAAATAAATTTGAGAAAAACTGGGTACAAACCGGAAACAAAGAATGATTTCTTTGTGTGAGATTTCTCAGAGCCTTTAGCCCACTGTTGTGCATCGCACATCTCCATGAAATGATTCCACGCTTACTCATATTACATTGTAAGACTATTTTATCATTTACTTAACTGTCTAACTTAACTGATGTCTAATTTTGGACATGTAGATTTTATTGGCTTTTATTTATTTATTTATTTATTTATTTTGCTATTTTGTTATTACAGAAATGTTACAACAAATAGAGCTGTGCATATTTCAATGTTTCTGAGTATGTCCATTTGATAAATTCCTAAAAATATAGCTGCTCATCAGAGTAAGTGCATTTTTAAGTTAGATAGATATTGTTAAAATTTGGCCTCCAAGAAGGTTATGTCAATTTGCATCAGAGACAACCACACTTAAGAGGGCCTATTTCTCCTCACACAAACTTGGCTCTATCGCCAGCCTCTGGCCTGTCCCACTGATAATTACCACACCATTTAATTACTTTAACTTGGTGGCAGGCTTCGTTTTCTTATGACCAGTTTTCTTTCTTCATTCTTTTTTATTCTGAATTACCCTGACAGTTCTCGAATATTTATTTTCCAATAGGAACTCTAGAATCAGTTTGAAAAATGTAAAAATTTAGGGAGAATTGGTGTCTTTGTAATAGGGAATTTTTTTTTATCCAAGGACAGGATATGCCTTTCTATTTATTCACCTCTTTTATTTTTCAGTAGAATTTTGCAATTGTATTTATGCAGATCTTGCACATTTGGTTTTATATCATTCCTTCTAATTATTTGTAAATGGGATATTTCTTTCAATATATATTCTAGCCAATTGTATAAAAAATTTTGATTTTGATTTATTAATTGTAAATGTCTTTCTTAGTTCTCATTGATTTAAAAATTTCAGTTGACTAGACTGAATCTTTTTGTGTATGATTGTTTCATTTGCAAGTAACCCTCATTTTATTTCCTTATTCCTAATTTTATACATCTAATTTCTTTCACTTATTTAATTGCACTGGCTAATTTCTCTAGAATATATATAATTATATTTATATAATATGTCACATTTAATATGATATATAATATGATATAAGTTATATTTATCAAATATACATATATATATATATTAGATTCTATTGTCCATTTGTAGACCAAATCCTTAACATTATTACCTTGGTTAACTTCTAGGCAATAGAACACTGTTGTCTTTCCTCTCTCATGGTGAGGTGTCAACTGTACTAATACTCAATTACTTTATCATCCTACCTTTAAGGACTAAAAGAACATAGAAGCAGTTTTTTTCCTACATAACAGTTGTGTGCTAATTTTCTAGCCAGTTTTGGCAGATTACATTAAAGTTCATGATTCCATAGAGAAATGACACATCTTAAAGTTCCAGGAAGCTCAATGAAACCAAGAGCACTTTTTTTTTTTTTTTTTTTTTTTTTTGCGGTACCGGGGATTGGATGCAGGGGCATTCTACCTCCGCGCTACGCCCCCGGCCCTATTTTTTTTATGCTTTATTTTTGAAACCGGGTCTCACGAAGTTGCAGAGGGCCTCACTAGGTAGAGAGAGAGAGAGAGAGAGAGAGAGGAGAGAGAGAGAGAGAGATCGATCGATCAATCGATCGATCAATTGATCGATCGTGTGTGCGCGCGGCACATGCGCGCTGAGGCTGGCCACGAGCCCGGATCCTCCGGTCTCCGCCTCCCCAAAGTAGTGGGATTACAAGCGTGCGCCACCACGCCCGGCCCAAGAGCACTTTTGAACCATTCTGTGGGACTTTAACAAATCTCCACCTTTATTCTTCAGTTGCTTGAATTCCTGCGTAGAGCAGAGACCGAGAACTGATATAGTAGCACGATAATGAAATGAGAAATCATTTTCTGTTGTACTCTCAGAGCTATAGGAAAAAGTATTTCTTCTCCTTCTTAAGACAATAGCCAACTTGAGCCCTAAGTCTGATCCTTTCTACTGGAAGAATTAATTTATGACTTTGGTGTTTAAAAATAGATGTGCAAAGCCCCCGGACAACAAGTCTTCACCCAGGCTCTTTTTTGGTAACCTAAAGTATGGAAAAGATGAGCACTGTAAGACTGAGAAGGGGTCACTCTGGGCAGGTGTTCTCTCCTATAGCAAAGAACCATGTCCCACTTCCATGGCACTTGATGAAGAGTGGCTGTGGGATATCTCAGCCCTACAAATCAGAGCCTGGACAAAGATTAAGGTGGGAAAACTTTATTTGGGAGTTGCAAGCACAGGCTAGTGAAGGTAAGTAAAAAGGGAGTGGGGCTTGACAAGACGTGAGAATGTGCGATGCAATGAGGTACTAGCTGGATACCACTTGATAGGCCACGAGGAAAGCCTGCAGCTTGCTTCACAAGTAGGTTCACTTGGCATGAAGGTCTTCCCCAGTGGGGTTTGCAAGGAGGAACCGCACCTTAGAGCGAAACACAAACAACGCCCTGGCATGGTGGTGCATACCTGTAATCCAGTACTCAGGAGGCTAAGTCAGGAAGATCTCAGGTTTGAGACCAGCTTTGGCAATTTAAGACAAGAACCTCAGCAACTTATCAAGATCCTATTTCTAAATAAAAAATAAAAAGGGCTGGACTTGTAGCTCAGAAAGCCCCTGGGTTCTATCCATACAAAACAAAAACCAGGTGCTATACCTTAGCTCCTACTATGCTTCCGGTATGGGAAGTGTCTCCCAAAGGTCTATATGATAGAGGCATGGTGCCCTGGGTGATGGCTCTGGGAGGTGCTATGGACCATGGGGAGATGGGCCTGGTGGGAGGCCCTCAGGTCACTGGGGGCGCGCCCTCAAAAGAACTTCGGAACTCTACCCATCCCATTGCTCTCTCTCTGCTTCTTGACCGAAGATGCGAGTAACTGTCCCTACATGTGCTCCCACTATGATAAGCCACATTTACCGGGGCCCAAACCAATGGGACCTCTGGATCTTGTACTTGAGCCTCCAGGTCCAAGAACCAAAATAAACCTCTCTTTACTTCATAATTATCCCGTGTCCAGTATTTCATTATAGCGACACAAAGCTAACTGATACAGATCCCTCCATCTCCCATTTCCCATTCATCAGGATTTACCCCCTATGGAGCCAATACCCCTGAACCTCTTTCTATATTTCACTGCCATGCAGCCCTCCTTTGGTGGCACTCAGGACATCAAGTCCCACATACTGCCAGGCAGTGTATCCCTCAAGCCTGAAATGGAGGGGCAAGGAGGACTAAGCAAGGCTTTGAGGGCACCTGCCTCACCTGTCTCGTACAGGGCAAGAGTAGAGGAGACCAGTTGCAATTAGGTTTGAATTTGTTAGTTTGCATTCTCACATTTCTCTTCATTTAAAAGAACAAAATTTGGGTCACATGGGTGAAAGCAAAAAATCTCTTTTCTCCTTTTATTCTTTTTCTCTGGTTTTAAGAAAAGAGTGAAAGAGTCTGCCAATTTGGCAAGTGGGGAAGTAGATGAATACTCTTAATAGCACGACTGGTCACACATAAAATTTCGATACATGAGTTCATTCAGCAAATATCTATTAAGCAGCAGCGCACATCAAAGAACAAAAAAGATGAGGGAGGCAACTGGGAGAATCGGAACTTGTCTGTGTCCCCATAGAGTGGAGGGGGAGGCCTGAGAAGCAGCAGCAGTGAAGACAGTGACAACCGTGGTCCCAAGTCTCAGTCTTCATACAGGTCCTTATATGATCCTAGGGATCCAAGCCTGATGCCTCAGAGTCTGGGGGCTCAGACCCACATTTAATCTAATTTTTAAAAATAAAGCAATGTGGCATCTATTACCATTAAAAGTTGGTTAGGAAATTCATATCAGCTATAGTAAGAAAATACGGCATAATCATATAGCATATAACAGCTGCTCGTTTTATTAAATTTCTTTCAAATTCCCATTAACCCTCCTAAAATTGAGTACAGACAGGAAAAAAAATAATAATTTTGCTGACATGTCTCACTTTCAATTTGGAAGAGTGGAACAAAAATATCCTGAAAAGAGCTTGCCTATATCTGTTACTCTCTTTACCTTCATTTGACTTTGAGATACAACTTCTGCTTTCCAAGGCAGAGGGACTTGGTTTGGATTCCACTAAAAACTTCATATATACCAGATGTTGCGTAAAACATTTTCACTCATATTATCTTATTTGATCTTCACAAAAGTACTTTGTGGTAGCATTTCCTACCTTGTATAGAATCTGAATATAGAAAATGGGATCTCAAGCAACTGGGGAGCTCAAAGTCACACACTGGTAAATAGCACTATATAAAGGAAGGAGGAGGAACAAAAATAAGAAATCATTACTGTTGGTGGAAATATCAAAGTAAAGAATCAGAGTTGCATAGGCTATTCTTATTTGCCTACTCTGAACTTTAAGAGTTACTAATTTAACAATAACTTTGCATCCAATACTGAGTTAATCATATGGGAATCCTTTTTCCTCTCAATGAATCACTAGCGTTCTTTTGGATAAAATTAGCACTAACCCATGCATGGATTTTTCTTATACGCCAAACTAATTAATAAATGTGTCATCTGGAGAGGCCAAACATAGATCACAACCAGACTCCAAAATTGCAATCTTAGCATCTGATCAAGTTAAATGTTCTCTATTCGCTGAAGATGAATCTGGTATTCACAAGCAAGACAGTTTCATCTTTCTGGCCGGCCCCTCTATTTTTCAATGTTTATTGTACATGTACTTTGTGTCATATTATGAAGTCTACTGCAGACATTCATCATTACTGGATATGGTGCTGAAAGTGGGGCTTCGTTTTCTCCTGTATTTGTCTAAAGAGGGTAGGGATGAACCTGCAAAAGGATCCCAGCACAAAGATGGATCAAAGAGCGCCGGGACTGTCATTAACAGCACAATCGGAGAAGCCTCCATTACATAATTACCTACTGCCATATTTGTCTCACAACTTTGATGTGACACAGAGCAGTCACTGGAATTTAATAAATAAGTAAATAAATAAATAAATAAGGTTGAGGATGTAATTCAGTGGGTGAGCACTTGCCCCCCATGTGCAAGACCCTGGGTTCCATCCCCAGCACTACAAACCACAACAACAACATGAAAAAATGCCTTTGACCATGATAAGAATGCTTCAAAACTGGGCTTAAAAAGTTGTTCTTCAAGGTAGAGCCTTTGACCTTTTAGAAAAAGCAGGAAGGGTTTTTCATTTTTGTATGCATATGTCTAGAAAATGGAGTGTATCATTAGTTAGCACATACTATATTGTACTTCTTGCCATAGAAAGCTTTGAACAAACACAGGCAGATGTGAACTGATGCATTAAATTCAACCTCTGTCCCAAATCCATAATAAAAATAGTTCTTATTCACCTGAAGCAATTTATACCAAATTATCCAAGGATACACAAAAGAACTCGACTTCTCTCCGTGGTTTCAAGGTCGTGATGTATTTATGCTAAAGCAAAGTCTTGATTTTGTTTGTTTCTTTATTTGTTTGTTTTGTTTTTAATTTTCTGGCATTTATTAAGAGTAGAAGGAAAACAGAGAATGTAAAAAACAAAAACAGTAATTAAAAAAAAACCCTAAAGCTAGGCGTGGTGGCACACGCTTATAATCCCAGTACTTGGGAGGCTGAGACAAGAGGATCGCAGGTTCTCGGCCAGCCTCAGCAACTTAGTGATTTAGGGAGCCTTTGACCTTTTAGAAAAAGCAGGAAGAGTTTTTAATTTTTGTATGCATTTTGTATGCATATGCCCTCCGTAATTTAGGGAGACCCTGTTTCAAAATAAAGAATAAAAAATAGGGCTGAGGGTGTAGCTCAGAGGTAGAATGCCCCTGGGTTCAATCCCCAGTACCCACCCCCCAAAAAAAACCTAACCAAAAAACACTTTTTAATATTTCCTCAGTGAAGCAGCCAGGGTGATTTTTCTAAAATATAAGTCTATTCACATCGTTCCCTATTTAAAGCCATTCAGTGGCTTCCATTGCTCTTGTCTAACCAACCCTCCAGCTTATTTCTGGCTGGATAATCCCTTGAGTTAATATTCCAGCCATAATTCTCACCTCACATCCTGCAGTGCACCATGCTGTTTCTCACCCTCTGGCCTCGGCATATGCTATTTCACATTCATGTGATGCTTTCTCCCCACTTAACTTGTTGAATCCCTGCTCTCCTGCAGACCATAGCCTAGATGTTAGAGCCTGTGGGATGTCTTGCCTGACGTTTATCCTCTACATGCGTTAACAGCATCCTCTACGAAACCACTTACTTGCCCATTTACATCTCACTCTCCCCTCCTCCACTGAATGTAAGTCTCTTAAAGGCAAAAAAAAAAAAAATGGGACTCATACTGTGTTATATTTTCAGGGTCTGGTTAATGCCTGAAATAAAATAGGTTCTAGTTTGCTGAGTGAATGAATGAAACTATTAATATCCCCGAACTACCCATACATGGTTATGTGACAGGATAATTTTTAGAATTTTTATTAATCCATGACAGATTACTATGCCATTTTCAATCTTCATTCTGAAAGATGCTGTGGGTCGACGTGCCTGACGTGCACCATGACGCGGACCGAGCAGCTCAGGATTCCATCTCCCAGATCCTCCTGGAGTGAAGCGTAGCTAGGTACATGACCTTGAGAAATTATTTCGATTTTTCATTCCCAGGCTTCCTCATCTATTAAGTGAAGGTGCTTCCTCATGGCGTCATTTGGGAAGATTAAATATTGATAAGGCATAAGTGATGCTTAGCACTAGACTTGACATGGAATAAAAGCATCATCAGTAGTTGCCATTGCAATTAGTGTTTGTCACACACAATTGCCTGCCAAGAAGTCTTGTTTTATTTGGAGGTTTTCATCTGGGCAACTATTTTCCTATCTTTTCTTCTTGTTTCCTCTTTAGCAGAATGACAGGATTAAAGTAAACTAGCTCTTAGTTCTTTTCTGCGGCAAAATAGATTCCAAAATGTGTCCTGTCTGTGACAACCCATAATGAAAGGCAGACAGGAGAGGAGAAGATGTCTAGGATGATGTGCAATGGGTATGAAGAACAAGGAAAGAGTAAGTTCCAAAGGAGGTGTTAAGGAGGACTGAAGACAGGAAAAAGGATCAAATCAAAGAAATCAAACCAACAAAAAACATTGTGTCTTCATTTCTTCCTGCCAACCATTTCAAGTACTTTAGAGGAGATTACCCTCAACATAGCTTTAGCCTTTTTATACTTGTAATGTCATTTCTAAGCACAGATAGAAGCAGACAATAAAACAGGTGGTCTCAGGTCTCACCATGGAAGTAGCTATCAAATTGAGTCATTGAGGATTGCATTTGGCTGCATGGAACAGAAACCAACTAGAGTGGCCTAAACAAACAGGATGCTATTGATCTCATTCTACAAGAATGCTAAAGGTGGGCAGTCTAGGGATGAGAAAACTGTCCAGGGAATCAACCTCCTCTCTATCATGCTTTGTCATCTCTAAGATGTGACCTTTGTCTTTATGATCACAAGATGGCTCCTGCACCTTCAGGCACAAAGTCATCATTGAAGGCAGGAAACATGGGGAAGGACAAAGGACAAAAGACATATGCCAGCTGAGTCTCCCTCCTCTTATTAGAAAAAGAAGAGCTTCCTGGAAGCTCCACTCATTGGATTTCCTTTTATATTTGATTGGCTAAAATTGGGTCACATGGCCAACCTTAGCTGCAAGTAATTCTAGGCATATTGTTACTCAACGTGTGGAATTCTCTTCCTAAAGAATATAAAGATGGTGTAAGAAGCCAGTATGTTTACTACCTGCCTCCTGGTCCATAAAGGAAATTAGTCTTGACTACCACATAATGAAATATATACTGTATATTTTGTTTGGTGACAGCTGAAATTAGGTTATTGAGGTTAACATAAATAGGCTGACAACAAGACAACGATCTCACATTGCTTAGAAATTAGCCAGAAAATTAATTCGTTAACCTTCTTACTCCTTCTATTCCTTGGTCTCCCCACCATCTCCTTCCCTCCACCTGAAAAGAAAGTCGTGCTCAGCACGTCAAAAAATCTATTACTTCTGAGTCATAAAAACTTTCCAAATAGATTTGTATGTCATGTTATTTAACATTTTTCAAGTTAACAGCTTTGAAGTTTTCCTACTCATTTTTATCAGATCTCCTTCATAACACATTTCTATGTTAAATTTATCACATTGTTTCTCAATTTCTCTTTCCTTTCCGCTATCACTATTCTGAGAGTGAGGGAAGCAAATGTGCCCAATCTTTAGATCCCTGGAGATTGCAGATGTGGCCTATCACAATTACTCCTTTGTCCTTTCTATAGCTTGTGATGCATATTCTAAAATGCAGGATGGCTCAGCATAGAGAATACACAGCACATAGAGAGGAAATCTCTAGAAGTAAAACTACCATGTTGACTTTAAAAGGAAAAAGAGTAGGAAAACACGAAAGCCAGCAGGTTTCCTATGTATCAGCATGCATCTAATTCAAAATATTTATACGAGGTCATCTAGGAGATATTTCAAACTATAATCAAAAGAGACAGCCCTGCATACCCAAGGCTCTACATTGTTTAAAACAACAACAAAAAAATATCCAGAAAGTTCAAAGCCAGAATTCTAACAGCAAAAATTGCCCTTGGACTCAGAAAGTCACAGTAATATCATGAAAACAGGAGAATGGCTTTGTGAAATCTTTAGAGAGGTAAGAAAAGAATCTAGAGGCTTTCCCTCATATTTTAAGCCATCGACCATTTCCCTAATCATTAATGTAGGCAAAGTTTCCTGAGAAAAGCAAATTCTCTGGATCTCAGGATTATCAAACTGGCTCCAAGTACTTCTTTACACAATCACTAAAATTATACATAAGATAAAGAAAGGGGTGATGATCACATAGTAGTTTGATCAAGATTCAAACCTAGGATGAGGACATATTTAATCGCTGCTATACATCAGTTCCATTAATATAGAAAAAAATCCAGGTTGTCAATAAAAAGACAAAGCAACATATAAAACTATAGTTTGAAGCCGGGCGTGGTGGCGCACGCTTGTAATCCCAGTACTTTGGGAGGCGGAGACCGGAGGATCCAGGTTCGCAGCCAGCCTCAGCTCTCTCGCTCTCTCTCCCTGTCTCTCTCTCTCTCTCTCTCTCTCTCTCTCTCTCTCTCTCCTTAGTGAGGCCCTCTGCAACTTTGTGAGACCCGGTTTCAAAATAAAGTATAAAAAATAGGGCCGGGGGTGTAGCACGGAGGTAGAACGCCCTTGCGTTCAATCCCCAGTACCACACACACAAAAAAAAACTATAGTTTGAGACACTTACAAATACAGGTTACAAAACCACCCAAACCATCCTATTCAGTATACAACAAGATAAGCAGGTACTTAAGCACCAGGAAAGGTGTGCCCTGACCTCATTCTTTCAAGAACAAAGAATTATTTGCTCTTGTTTTTGCTGCTGCTGCTGTTGTTGTTGTTGATTGCATTCCTGTATGATTATAAAGAGCTTACTTAGTATTTTTTTTTTCGTGGCACTGGGGATTGAACCCAGGGGCATTCTACCTCCGAGCTACAACCCCAGCCCTATTTTATTCTTTTATTTTGAAACAGGGTCTCACTAAGTTGCAGAGGGCCTCACTAAGTTGCTGAGACTGGTCAAGAACTTGCGATCCTCCTGTCTCAACCTCCCAAGTACTGGGATTACAAGTGTGCGCCACCATGCCCAACAAGAGCTTACTCTTAATAAAAGGAGGAAAGAATGGGAGTTGCTAATAAACCGCTAGCCCATTGGAAGGAATGCATTTGAATGGCACTCAGAAAACACGAACCAGTGGGAATAAAAATCCACCATCACTTTTTAATTGGCTAAAAAATTTAAATATACCAGTAAATACAAATGGTAGACTCTCTCCTTGCCCATTACAGATTTCTCCTCAAAAATATAACAAGTTACATCTTAAATCACACATCAACATCGAGTCTGTACTGCAGAATAATTGACACTCACTGAGGAAAAGACAATTCATGTTCATGATTCACATTCACTACAGTTCCCAGCCTCCCTTGCAGTTAGGTAGAAATCATGTGACTGAGTCCTCACCAATGGGGATGTGAGTTGAGGTGGTGTGTCCCTGCTGGTCCAAAGCAATTGAAAGTGTTTGTGGATTCTCTGAGCTTCCTGCTACCCGTGTGGCTAGAAGCAAAGATCTCCGAGATGACAGAGTTTTCAAGAAGCACAGACCCTTCAGTCCCCATTGGAGGAGAGGCTCTGAGGACACCTGTTTCCCCTGACTCATGTCGGTCAAGAATAAGAAGGCACCAAGTTGTGATTAGGTTTGAACTTGTTAGTGTGCCTTCTCACATTTCTCTTCATTTAAAAGAACAAATGTTGAGTCACATGGGTGAAAGCAAAAATTCCTTCTCCCCTTTTATTCTTTTTCTCTCTTTTCTTAAAAAGAGTGAAAGAGTCTGTCAATTTGGTACGTGGGGAAGTAGATTAATACCTTTAATACCATGTCTGGTCATACATAAAATGTTGGTACATGAGTTCATTCAGCAAATATCTATTAAGCACCAGTACATGTCAAAGAACAAAACAGGAAGCCAGGTGTGGTGGCGCATGCTTGTAATCCCAGTACTTACTTGGGAGACTGAGACAAGTGGATCACAGGTTCATGGCCAGCCTCAGCAACTTAGTAAGAACCTGTTTCAAAATAAAGAATAAAATAGGGCTGTGGGTATAGCTCAGAGGTAGAATGCCCCTAGTTTGAATTCCTTGTACCACACACACACATAAAAAAGATGTAGAGCCCTTACCTAAAGGTGCAGACATTTCTGCTAATTGCCAAATTATCTTAATCAACTCACTTTTTTAAAAAGTTATCTTAGCCGGGCATGGTATCAAATGCTTGTGATCACAGCACTTGGGAGGCTGAGATAGGAGGATTACAGGTTCATAGCCAGCCTCAGCAATTTAGTGAGGCCCTCCTCAATTTAGTGAGATCCTGTTTCAAAATAAAAGAATAAAGTAGTACTGGGGTCTGTAGCTCAGAGGTAGAATGCCCCTGGGTTCAATCCCTAGTAACACACACACACACACACACACACACACACACACACACACACACAGAGTTATCTTAATTATTTTTCCAACAGTTCAAATGTTTATGCTCTGCTGTACAATCTCTATCAAATGGCATTACTCTCCTCGCCCCCAACCCCAAAAGAAAACTTCCTGAAAATATCAACCTCTTGATTTTCTATGAACTCAGAACTTTAAGTAGTAAAACCATTTATATTTAGTGAACGAAAGTCTTTAAAAGGGAATGCTATCACTGGCTTCCAGTGTATTCTTTGCCGTGAAGATGGGGTAGCAGCAAAATCCCCATATATGATAATGAGAAAGAAATGAAAACTCCAAAAGAAGCAGCCAGAGGATCCCTCCCTCACTCTGTGCACTGCGACTAAGCAGGCCTTTTGAACTAGTGCTTCACAGTAATAAAACTACTGACTATTCCTTAGATTTATTTCAAAACCTTTGGCACCTCCAGGAGCCCACAGACAAGCTAAAGTGACGAGATTTTCTTGCTCAGTTCTGCCCCCCTTAAGCATCAGCATCATCATCCCCCCCCCCCCAGCTCTTTCCTGCTGTGATGAAAGGTCAGGGGCCACGGTGAAGAAGTCCTGATGTGATCTGCAACCTTCAGGAAAATTCCAGACTCTACCAGCCAAATGAGGCTCTAAACTCATCTTAACATGCACCTGCTAAAGTCATTTTCAAAATCTGGGGCAAAAACTCTGGGGAAGAATAAACTTCCTAAGTGGTTTCAAACTAGAGAGGATCCTTGGGTCAAAGATCTATTGCTCCTTTACTCAAACCTAGCACCTGAGACTGTGAGGATGCAAAGGGGGTTATTTCTGTGCTGAGCAGGCCATTTGCATAGGAGATGTGAGCAGGGTCTGGGATTTCACTAGCATCCATCAGCACAGGCTTTGAGAGCACTCAATTGTGGCAATATCTCATTTGAAAGAGGCAAGACTCTGGGGGACAAATAAATACTCGCTGGCTTTCATCCCACAACTTCCAAATGCTGTCTAAGAAATTAAACAAGTAATGACATTGGGAGCCTGGTTATGTGACTTCCTTGTGGGTGTTTAAAGAAGGAAAAGGAAGATGTTTTTTATTGTACCACACTACTTTGCACATTACCATCAAACCTGCTGGGTCACATTTTAGTGCTCCTAATAACTTCCTTGTGGTTTTGATCATAAGAGGTAACATCCTGTTGCCAAGCTGGAGTATTTGTTCTCTTTCAATATGGAAGGCATCAAATTATCTGGTTGGTGAGCTCACTCTTCTGAAATTGATTGCCTATTAAGATTGGAATTCATAGACTCGTTCTTAACCTTACAAATTAAGTTCTCAAGGACACCTCGCCATGTATTACTCTACATCAAAGATCAAAAGATTGGAAGAAAGAACTAGAGCTGTTAATGTAACAGGTAATCTTGAATTGTGTACATGGTGTTTTAAAGCACACTGACTTTATTTTGGTAAGTTGATATTAAAATTAGCAGACTGGTGATTTTAGGAAAGTGTGTGTGTGTGTGTGTGTGTG